>JAKSYS010000259.1:0-77030 GCA_022925895.1 Fragilaria crotonensis
TCATCACATCACGCACGTGTTGGCTGCCTTCTACGTGTTAAAAAATGGTAATCATGACAAAGGCGGTATAGAGCAAACCGATGGGATAGGCAATCAAATAGCGTTGGTCGCGCATGCCACATCCTTGTTCCATCAAGCGAGTCGATGCAATGGTACACCAAACGACAGTGAGGAATCCCAAGAATTGCCCCAAGAGTTGCAAATTTCCCAAATTGACTACCAGGAGCTTGACTGCCGCCAGCAAATTGACGGGTAGGAGGGAATATCCCAGAATTGACGTGACGGTCCACAGGAGATGGCTTCTGCCGGTGACATGAAATTCAAGATCAGCGTCATGCTAACACAACCAAAGAGGCCAAAACCGTAAATGTATCCAAATTGCAATTTTCCCGACAGCATCAATTCCCCGCCCAAGAGCAAACCCAACGCGATGGGCCCTGCCAAGTCGGCATCCTGAATGACGGCTGCATCGGAAATTGTCCCTTTGAAACGCGAAAAGGGCAGAACAACCGACCTTGTTTTGGCAACAATGTGTTCGACGTTGATTCCCAATTCTTCCAAGAGAGGAGGGTCATCGTCGAATTCTGCCGAATTGTAGGGTTGATATGCCGAGTGCGACGAAGGCTGACGCTTGTTTCCGGTTGGTGCAGGCTGTTGAGGAATAAACATGGAGTGCTGGGCAGATGTGTCCATAGGGCCAGTGAAGGCGGCATTGGTATCCATTGTTCCAGAAAACGCGTTTGCAGGTGCCGTTGAAGTGAGTAGATAAGGATTCATACCAGATTGGCCATAACTAAAGGCGGCAGACGGTGCGGTTGCGGCTGGAGCTGCGTAGTTGTAGGCTACTGGTGTGGCTGCAGCAGGTGGCGGCGGCGCAACTGTTGAGGCACCATAGTTCCCATAGGGTGAAGGAGCCGCTGCAGCTGGAGCAGATGGAGGAACAGTGTAGTAAGGAAAGGATTGGCTAGATGAGCCGGAGGTTGCTGATGATATTGCTGCTGTACTTGCAGTTGTATTGGACGTCGCAGCAGCATTGTACGGTACAGCTCCTCCATAGTAGGCACCACTGCCGGACGCCGACGACCCTGTAGTAGCTTCCGTGGCAGGATTGGGTACTGACTGCGCTGTCCGACTCAAAGGTCTGGCAGCTGACGATGCGGCTGTAGGCCTAGAAGTTCTGGATGCCACTGGGCGCACGGTCGATCTGACTTTGGTATCGGTCTGTCTTAAAACAGTTGGTGCGTTTGTCGTCGCACTTGAATTCGCGTTTGCTGCAGTCGGTCGCGGCGGCGGAGGAGGAGGTGCCGCAAGAGATGTTGCAGTGCGATTGGAAACTGCACCACTTGACAACGATGATGATAACGACGCCCTCGCATTGATCCTCGGTGGAGCACTACAGGTAGAACGGGAACCGTCTTGGTCACCGAAGCTGCTGAAGAAATCATCAGACGTGTCTGCCATTTTTGAAAACAATTTCAATTCAATTCAACACGATTACCAACACGTTAAGACAAACAGTCGCTCCACTCTCGACTGATCTGTTCAACTGAATTCAGAAGTTAATAGAGACAAAGGTCAATGGTGATATTTGCAACGTGTATAGCTTTGGTTATATCACAAATTGAAAACACATCGATGGAACTGGCTATGTGTATGGGCGGGACGTGGGACGTGAGACGCATGACCTTGCTCGAACACTACTGTACCTGGTACAGAACTGCTACATGTACTACAGTATTAGAACTCGTAGTATCGTACGGAGTATTGAATACCAGGTTCCTACACAAGGTTAATAAAAGCTTTCCCTTTCGTCCTGTTCGTGCGATTCAAAAATGACATCGACTGTACGAGCGTCTGGTGGAAACGAGTACCGGTACCATACTTCTGTACCATATGCTCCAGTACCAATCATCTTCTTTCTTTATAGTACTGTGCTCTACTGTTGTACTGCTCTACTACTCGAGTACAGTACTAGCGTGACAGGTACTGTAGTACGACGTGCACAAACGCTATTTGCTATAGATTCCTACTGTACTCGAAGCACCCTTAACTCCGACCCAAGTTGACAATGGCATCTATAGCCAAGGTGGGCAAAGTAAATAATGTAGTATTCCAAAACATTTAAATCCATAACTGCGGGTACCATTCATTGTATTGAAAAATGTCAAAAGGGTCGACAGCTGAGCATGCCTCTTCAGATTTCATTGTGTTGAAGAATTCAGGGTCTTCAGAATTGAATGGGCGAAAGGAAGGATGATTCCTTTGCAGAATCTCCATATCTTCCTTCGGCTCGGGTCGTACCAGAAAGAAAACACGGGCGTCTGTTCGATTGGAATCTCTGTGAATATCCTCCTCACTGTTTTCGCTTTTGACACAGATAACATAGTACACACCGTCGTATCGATACACGACATGCTTGCCCTTAGGTGGAAAGAACTGACCGTTCACTCCGTTAGAGGACCGGAAGACTCGAACCGGTTTCTTGTGGACAAAGCTGCTGAACAAGGCTTGTGGCCGCTGGAGTCGACCGACGTAGTAGGTAACGTATCGGTACTCGTCCACTTCGCCATGTTCATTAGAAATGTTGCTAATTACAATGGACGGACTTCCAGCACCCTTGCTCCCAGCTACACCTCCACGGTCATTAGCATGAGCTCCGCAGGCGAAGAGATGCGCTCTTGAGTAGCAATTGCCTTCGATTAGCTCACCCGCCATCGGACCAAACTTGTACGTTATGATGCGGTTTGGAGCTTCGATACTCTCCACCTGATAGCCAGTGTCCACCGAGACAGGTCTCTGTTTGCCATTTCGAAAGATAATCGCCATGCGTCGCTTGTCAGCCACATCGTGCTTCTCCTTCAAGACAGCGTGCACGTACCCTACCTGGCTACGGCCATCCATTTGATAACAATCTCCAGCAATCGGGAAAAACTCAAGTTGCTCATCGCCGTCCTGTAGTTCCACAAGTTGCGATGGTTGAAAGCAGATCGTCCTCGGATCCTCGGGCGACTCAACCGTAAGGGAGAGTACAGTATCTTCCTCCTGCGTATCATCAGCGTGCCAATTGATGTTGTCCTTTCCGTCCCGGTAGATGAGGAGATCAACACCGATATTCCACGCCTCACCTGGCAGACGGCAGTGATCAGCAAGGCGCGCAGCCAGGCCTGATATCTCCTCCAATTCTTCCAACGGGTGACTCTTCATCTGAATACTCCCGTACTTGTATCCATGTGCATTATTCGGAGAAGACGAGAACAATGCGTGAAGCCTAGGCTCGGCCCCACATTCTCTCACCTTGTATTGGCGGTACTCATTTCTCGAAACCATTTCAAGCTTGATGGGATCGATGTTGGGGACCAGCTGTGGCCAAAAGACCAACCTTCCACCTCGACGCAGCTCAAACACTTGCTCATTCAAACCTTCGTCGCAATCAAAATATTCCCACGCACCATACTTCATTTCTTCGGCCACCCACTTGCGACTGCGTGCAAAGACTCGCTTCCCCTGCGGAACTGAGAAACCTTCGGTAGCATGCGCTCGACAACACGACAGGCCAGCATTCGAGTATCTTATAACTTTCTTTGCAGGCGTCGTCGCTGTCGATGCATTCGCAACTTGAGAAAGGTTCTCGTCAGGCTTCATTTGCACCATCTCGTTTGTCGTGCACGTCAATGCGTCCCAATTCTCCACCGCTGGGGTCAAGTGGCTGTCTTCCAATGGAGGTGGTGTCACAAGTCGTGTCAATTTAGGTGTCGGTCCCTTGTCAGTAGGGCGCTGATTCGAAATTCTTGCTTTGGCGATGTTCTTCAAGAATAACGCACCAACAGTGGAGCTGTTTCCGTTCTTCAATTCAGGTGTCGGTGCCTTGTCGGCAGGGCGCTGATTCGCAATGGCGATGTTCTTCAGGGATGAAGTGCCAACAGGAGAGTTGTTTCCGTTCTTCATTGTATCGCCTTTAACCTCGCTACCAATATCAGATTCCTCGTCACCTTCGTGAAACTTTTCAAGAATGCGTTCTTCTGGCGACTTCTTGAGCTCCTCCTCCAGGCAGGCAAATCCCTTCATTATTTCTTTCTCGGTACGAAGGAGTTTCTCGCCCGCGTTGACCTTAGCCTGAAGGCCGGCCTCAGGTACGTGCGCCTTGATCGACACTGCTTTCTCGTATGACATGAGTTCCCAGCGTTTTTTATGTATGTACGCTTCACTGACTGGAGACCCGTACACGTAGCACAAATAAAGCATTCGTTTCGGACTTCCTTTGGACTACAGACAGTGGCGAAGTCAGATAACCGCACCGGTGCATATAATCAAGGAAAACATTCAAGTTACTCACGGTCTCAAACATCCGCATCCAAATACTTCTAAGGCGACGAGGAGCTTGCAACGGGCTTAAAACGAGAACGGGGCGCAACTGATTTGTTTTCACACGGCTTAGCATTATTTGCCCCCATAATTTCTTGTGAGATTCTGGTACACGCTCCAAAATCTGCGCGACGCACTTCACCTGGATATAACCATTTTCCGACTTAGTCGCATTACATGGATAGCGATTCTTCTTCGACGCCTTTGCTGTCTGCGACGAACTCGTGCAATCACGCGCCTTGGTGAGAGGATTACACGCTGGGTGTGACAGTCTACTCTTGTTGAAAAACAGTTCAGGTGCCGGTTCAAACTTGCGAAAATCACATATCTCCGCGAAAGGATCTGTGTCGTGTTCCTTGCATGGCCGACCAGGGATTCTCTCGGCTTCAAGAGTCTTGTCAAGCGTCCACGGCCCTGGCATTTGTGTGGGTTCTTTGATCTCGACAGTTGGAACCATGCATTTGGATGACAATGTAGCCTTCCTTTCGGGATGTTCAATGGCCGTGGCACCTCGACGGACCTTCGCCTTCCCTTTTCTCACAACCTCTGATAATCTTGAATTGGAGCATTTGGCGCCCTTACGGCCAGATGAAGAAAGCCTTTCGGTGACACCTCCTAGATGTTTCCGGCCCATGTCCAGACATCTAGACACGCTCATCCAATCTGCGACTTTCGTCTTCAGATGTATCTTGCTACCTTGTCGCTTCTCTCCACATCCCTCCACTTCGGCCATCGCGCAGCCCGATCCAATCTTCACCTTTACCTCCGGGGCTTTCTTCTGGCTCTCAATACTCATGTTGTACACCGAATCCGGATTATTCAACCTTGCGCTCCACCCTTCTGAATCTAATTTGTTCGTCCCTGTCCTCGAAAGTTCCTCACCCGTCGTGTTGTTCTCAGTGAACAATGCCTTCTTCGCAGCCTTTACCGATTTATCTTGTTCGTATTCCATACTGGACTGTGCAGTGGGCTCCTCAATGACATACTTGGGTCTCTTTCTAGGTCTCACATCGTTGGTCTTGGCAGTCGCCAACTTATCTGTCGCTCTGCGACATCGCTTAATGCGGGTTTCATGTGAGCTGCCGTCTGTTACCCGATTCCCGAGGCGAGCCTTGGCCACCGTTCTTTTCTCCTTCGTAATCGCAATCTTTTTCTGTGCGCTAACAAGCGACTGGCGTCCGCTTTCCACTTCATGGCTTCCATCCTCGAGAGGATAGTCGATTTTATCTGGAAGGTCAAGAAGGCTCTCAAAGACTTCAGCAAACTTTAGTGGGATGCGTTCGGCTGGTTTCTTTCGTAGATCCTCCTCCATACAAGCGTACCCCTTCATCGCTTGTTTTTCCACAGACTTGAGTTTCTTGCCCGCATCGAACTTGGCTTGAAGGGTGGCAAGGGCTACATGCGCCATTGTCGATGCCCCTATCTCATACGGCAACAGAGTGCTTGGTTTCTGTTGCGTAAGTGCTTTGCTGTTCGGAGACCCGTACCAGTAACACCAGTGCCACATCTGACGGGGGTCGCCTTTAGTCTATAGGAATCAGTGAGGCAACCACGGCTGCGAGAAAACAGGAGGAAGAAAAATCAAGCAAACTTACTTTTTGAACATGTTCATCCAAACGTCCCTCAGGTCAGGATGTACTTGATATGGGCCCAACACAAGGACGGGGCGCCATGGATCCTTGTCCCATTTGCAAAGCATGATCTGACCCCACAGTTTCTGGTGTGAAGCAGGTGCTCGCTGAAATATCTGCCGTCTCTGCAACACGAACTCTTGTCGAAATTCGTTAGCCCATTGCTGTCGCTCGATCGATGAAGTTTCAAGAACGAAGGTTTTCTCCGTCGATTCCTTTCTCGGCATTGATGACCTTGAATGACAGCGCTTCTTGATGCGTTGAGAACCATCAGTATCCTTCGTGATGCCATGTTCTCCAGTACTCGCCGTCGTACCTTTCGAGCCTCTACGAGGCACTGTCTCCGACGGCAAAGAGCAGTCTCCACTAATGTCCGGCAATTGATGACTCATTTATCCCTTTTTGAACTACGATACCATCGGAAGCAAACACCTGAGCCAAAAAGTGAGGCCGATCAGCACAAAGGATCTGTCGATCGTGGCGTCGCAATTCACTGCGAATCAGCGAAGGAAAGGTCGCATGATGTGGCATAAGATCGGATCACAAGTATACATATGCATACATTATATGCGTTTGCGCGTTGCGCACACTTGGCGGCGTGTCCCAGATATGAGGTGCCGAAACTTAAATTTAGCTTTCGTTACTTAAGAAAAAAACCCGTCTTTTACCGGAGCGGCCATTCTGAATGCGGAATGTCCACTCTACAGGCATGCCGTTATCGAAGGGTTATCACTGATTACGGCGTCTTTTCTCATCAAGATCACACGAAATTGTATCTGGGTCGGTTTCGTTTTACGCTGTCTACTCTCTCTACTACAATAAGTTGTACTCGTACTACCAAGGATTTCGCTACCTGAAGGCACACTTAGGAAGGACATAATTACTATTTAGAGGTGTAGGAAGGATTCGGAGGGAAAGCAAACAGGATTTGTAGTTTTTGCGTGAAACTGTTTTACGCCAGCCCAAATTAAGGCACTTGCTTAGGGATGGTTGCGCCAACAACTGCAACGGTGCCGAACCTACGCCTACCAACACGCCGTTCACAGAATGAATCGGATTTTGCCATTGAGCCATGTATCAAATTTCCTGATGGGTTATTCAACAACGCACTGGACTCCGCGGCACCATTTCCCGAATGCTGCCCAGTGCTTGTCTCCTTCCTCGAGGCAATCTAAATCCCCCACAACAATCAAACCATTCTTTGCTCTTGTCAGAGCGACATTCATTCGTCTCCAGTCCCTTAGGAAGCCGATGCTACCGCTTCGATTCGAACGAACAGTTGAGAAAAGAATGATATCCCGTTCCCTGCCTTGATAGCCGTCGACCGATTTCACTTCGACCGGCGCCTCCAAGTTGGCTGCCAGCTTCTCGTATTCCTTGTCTTTACTCAACAGTTCTTTAATCAGCTCCACTTGACCAGTATAAGGACTGACAACCCCAACCGACGCGCCCTTGTTGTTCTTCAAAACATCTTTCAAGACTTCCACAATCCTCGCGGCTTCCGCTTCATTGCTATAGGACGTGGTCGCATCAGCGAGATACAACGCCATGGGCCCACCACCGCGTTTCGACAGCTTGCTACTCGGAGAACCTAGTCTCTCATGACAACGACCGCCCACGTGAACGAACCGCACATTTGGAATATCATCTGAACGGCCGACGGTATTGTCCGACAATGGCCCAATGCTGCTAGTCAAGGTTGGGAATTTGCGAACGTGTCTCATGTACGACGGAGTCGATAGCTGCGAATTGTAAAAGACTGCTGACGAAAACGCAGCAATAGAAGGATGCATACGGTACTGCACGGACAGCAACAGAGAACCAGCAAACTGCTTGCGGTAGGCAACCTTGGGTTGGCTGGCGTCCAACACACGAAGTAGTGACAATGCCTGCTTGGTGGATTTTGATTCCAAAAAGGTTGTGTCCTTCTCACTCTGGTCGTTTTGAGCCGTCACAATGACGGGTGCTGGCATTGTCGCAGCCAGTCGTTCCATCAGGGAAAGACCTAATGGTGATTCGGGCGAACTCTTCACGGTTGGCGGCAATTGGCACGGGTCCCCAAGAAGTACCAGCGCTCTGCAGCTATTCGAAGAAATCAGAGGAATAAGTGTAGCCGGTTCCACGCTCTGGCATGCTTCATCCACCAACACAAACGGTAATGACAGGGGTGGCAGACCATCCGGTGCAGAGCTCTGCCTTCCGAAAACGACGCATCCCCTCCTTTTCCATTCATTTTGGTTTTCTTGGACGAGTCTTTCCAATAGTCGCCCTCATCTGCCGCATCGTCCTCCGACAGAATTCCACATGCTGCCAAGAGTCGAGGATCAGCTGCGCCCGTGGAAGTGGTAACAATGACATCCGCATCACGCAAAGCCTTGGTCGCTGCGATGTTGCAGGCCTTGATGGAAGCCTTGACCGCCGCGGTGGCCAGCGCTCTCTTGCTCTGATCGCTCAGGATCGAGTCCTGATTACGATTTGATTTTGTTTCACGCGATTCAATTGAGACGTCGCTGCCGTCGCCTGCTGCAAGGCACGTTGTGCCTTTGGATCGGCATCAATAGCGGCATCCAACGTGTGGTTCCAGAGTTGTTTCGACACACCAGATGCCTTTCCAATGCGGACCACCTTCAGCCCTAACTTCAATGCGGATTCGGCCAAATTATCGGCGCCCACGTTGCTAAAGGCACATGCCAAGACTTTTGTGTTACGAGGAGCAATAGTGCGACACTGATGGACGAAACCAAACGCTATTGCAGCTGCAACTGTTGTCTGTGAAAGGAGGCAATATTGATGAGCAAGAGAGAAGGAGTGCAGTCTAGAACTGACGATTTGATCTGAATAACGTTGGCACGTACTTTACCAGTTCCTGGTGGACCCTGAACCATGGTCAGTCGACGTGTCAATGCAGCGCCTATAGCCGTTAGCTGAGGACCATTGAAGGCGGGGAATATACCGTGGGGATTCGTCTGCATATACGACAATACTTGATTAGCCAGCGTGGCAGAATTCGGCAGTGGCGATCTTGCCAGACTCTTCGCGACCTCTCGCAAGTCACAGGCCTCCGTATCACGGAAAAAAATGGATGAGGGGTCGTGGAGCATGAATGTGGAGATGATGGTTTCACGAAAGATTTCGTCCATGCATATGTTTGCATATTGCTTGGTGGTTTCGGAGTTTTCTGCTCCTTGTTGTCCTTGCTGAATGCCCTCTGCTTCTGGGCGTTTTCTGTTCTCTGGTATGGTGGTCATTTGGCTGAGCGCTGATACCATGCGTTGATAGGGAACATTTGACAAGAAGCGATCCACCCGCAAGCGCAGACGACGATTGCCATTGCCCGATCCATCGTTGGGTGCCGGACCAAATGCGGCTTCAAAGGCTCCACCAGACATGGCAATGTCTACATAGGTGGGTCCTGTATTGAGAATACGTGCTTCCGCCGCAATCGCATTTGTCGACGTCGGCAGTCTGTCGGCACCAAAGATATCGCCTGAACCGTTAGGTTGGTATGTCAGCATAATGACATCGTTTGTTGAAAATTTATGATTTGGTGGGAGAGTTGAATCGGAGTTTTCGGAAAGGAAATTGGTGCAAGCATCGTTCGCTTTTGAAAGTCGATACACTTCGTCGGAAAACAAATTCCCACGCCGTTCGGCATACATATCAAAAAGGGCATATCCAGCGGCTTCAAGAGCTAGAGGATCATCGAGAGATGCTTTGAGTCGACCCAGGACTTCTTCTTCCTACGAGCATTAATCAGGGAAGGTCCAGGTAGCAATGGCGCAAGAAAAAGGTGCGAGAAATTGGAGATGTGGGTCAGAAAAAACTTAAAATGTCGACAAGATTCGACCGTAGAGAATAAGCAGTAGGCGAGTAGATCCAAGCGAATCTTCACATTTTCGTTCCAATGACAAGCGACAAATGCAATGTAATAGGAATTGACAATTGTACTTACTTCAGCCTTGTATTCTGCCGTCAGCAGTTGTAAAAAATGAGAATGATACGACGATAGGGAATTGTAGAGGGTCGATCTCTTGCGAGAGCGATTTCTCCCACCAGTCTTCAACTGCATGTCGATTGGCGTAATGCTTGATGGCTTCTTGAGTGACCATTGGGCGGTTTGCATTGGTGATGTTGTCACAGTTGCCATGTCAAGCTCTTCGTCTGTTTCTGACAAACCACGCTGCAAACGTCGAGTTCGACGATCAGAAGCCTTCTGTTTTCTCATGGTGAGCGTCGCCCCATTGGAAACTGACACCGCGAAACTTCGGCTTTTCGGAAGCGATTTGCCGAGAAAACTTGAGTAGCATAAGACACCATGGGGAGCTACAAGAGCAAGAAGCACCTGCCATGTGAAGATAATCATGAGACAATCACTTGGTACTTCAAGGCAGTTTTTGTTTTGGGTGTTGGGTTGCCCACAATTGTGAAAACCTTCGTCCCATACATCGGTAGATTGCTGCTTTCTCGTTTTCTTCCGGGTCGGACGCGCCATCATTTGTTCTGTCCCTCCGGGTGTTCTTCTTCGAAGTGGTGACATCACCGTGCTGGTTGCTGGATGTGGGAGTACCAGTAGTTCTGTCTGAGTGATGAGTAAATGGGTGTGTGATGTCAGAGACAGGCAGCGTTTTTTCTAACCGCAGACACCGTCAAAATTCAAAATGCAGCCTGGAGCACAGTCTACATTCTACATTCTACATTCTACTAGCATGATACATTCTACTGGTACAGTCCTTCGAGTGCAATACCTGGGGTAATGCAAGACTAACCAACTTGTGGACCTTGGACCGGTGCTTATAGTCGAGGAAACCAAGCTACAAATAGCGAAATCTTCGCCATGAAGTAGTTTTGAGATTCTTTCTTCCGGTTGATGGTGCACAACCTGGCACAAGGATGTGTGGAGGGAAACTTAATGGTGTAAGGGGGGCTTTGGCGACTCATGCTACAGGTGTGTGAAATTGTAGCTCGACAGAAATTTAGCTGGATCCCAACCAATTGCCAGAAAAAGTTGTGTTTCGAATGTAGATGAAGGGATTTGTCACGGTCACATTATTGCGTTTGTCCACGGAAGTCCATCTGATCAGACGGTGAGCGCCATATCATTCGATCACGGTGTTGAACTTCGTTCGAGCTGGGTAGTGATTTTTTATTTTGATCTGCATCAAGTTAGAATGTACTTGGTAGAACTACTACATGCTTTCACTTGAGCGCTTTGATTCGCACCGTCAAACCAAGGATTCCATTTAATAGAAACTCAAAACGATTTCCGCACAACTGGAAGCCCATAGCAAACCGGAGCCAATCCAACAATATGCTGCATCTTGCAACACGACCTTGCCTCTGCAACGCACTTGGCCAGGGAATCTCCTTCGTGGCTTAAAAACTTGTCCATGAACTCCAAGCAGTATCGGTCAATATCTCGATCGGTCACATCCCAAAGATTCCCGACGACACAAGGCGCACCTGACATTAGGTACGACAGCGCTATCCCTTCCGGTTCGTAATAAATGTCAACTCGCTTTGACGCGTCCGCGGATTTTCGATTGATCGAAGCAAGTTTGCCAGAACTGCAACCCATTAAGATAATGCTGGAACGACACGGCATCCGACTCTCGCTACCCTCCATCAGAGACTCAACTCTACTCCTCGAAAAAGACCCTTTGCCGCCCCCATGACCGCAAAATAAGAACAGACCGCGTTCCTGCGTAATGCTGTCAAGCACAAAATCTTCCGTGGGAAATTCACCAATAACTCCCGACCAATTCCAGCCGTTCTGTCTGTTGGCGAATTCAATCAACGGCATCATCCTCTCGGCCGTCTTTCCCAAGTTACATTCAGGATCTATGACGTAGCGAGCGTTACTGGCGTCTACCTCGGTGGGTACTGATGTTAATAGAGAAGCGAGGAGGAACGCAAAGGATGGAACGCGGGTGACTGCCTTTCCCTGTAGAAATGATAGACCTTCGAAAGGAAATCGATGAAGATTTTCGTCAAGCACAAGGATGGTACACTCGATATCGTTCGCAGTCAATTCAAACTCATTCGAAGCAAGGTCTCTCAAATTTTCCTGCCCTTGTTCAACGAGGAGCTGGATAAGGTCTGCTTTCCTGTGCTTGCTCGAAAATTGAACACCCTTGCTTTGTAATCTTTCCTTCAGTTGCGCCACCGTCAAATTGTGCAGGATCTCACCGCCTCTAGATTGCGGCGGCGATTCGAACACCGCGTCAAACATCGAGGCCAAATTTCCACGTAGTGGGGAATCTCCCGAGTCGCTTCGTTCAATGGTTTGTAGTGGCACCCCGAATACCTGCCTGACGCTTTCACCATGAAAATAAATCTTGTCAGTGCGATCGACTAGTTGTCGAAGCCTGCTGTCGAACTCTTTCCTCTTGCTCCACCAACACCTCTTCGCTGACTCCTCACCGAACTCGTCATTAGCTGTGCTCTCATCCATCCCGTTCAACTGGTTGTCACTCTGTTGGATCAATACATCGATCGGCATCATCACTTGGTCGTAAATCGACGAGTCAAAAAGATTCCTTGGCGATACCTCTGGAAACACACAGGTACACTGCCGTTTGCCATCGTGCTGTCCAGCTATGAGCAGCTCTCCCGTTGGACATAAAGCAATAGCAACAACATTCCACGCGGTTGGCAGACAATCCTTAGCTAGAGCGAATAAGTCGAACCATTCGCTTTCAACGAGCTGCTGCACACGGGTATCTTCGCATTGTCTTCCACCTAAAGTGGTACTGAGAAACTTAGCCTTGGACGTTATTCCGATCGACGCGTGTATGAGGGCATCGGCCGCCAATCCGAGTTCCGTCGCCTTTGCTCTGGGTCCCAAAACTAAAGCAAGCGATCTGCACAATTCTCGTTTTAACGGGAGAGAATGAGCGTCAACAAGCAAGAGACCCGACTCAAAGGCTGCTCTCGCATCCTTGAGGCATTCATCGATAAGTTCATTATCTTCTTCCCACAAACGCCTGATCACTTCCTTTTCTCGAGCGGCGCCCACGTGGACGAGACCGAGAAAGTAGTACGCTAATGATTGGAGACGAGTTGAAACGGCTGACATACCGATGAGCTCATAGCAAATCGTTTTCACGGCGTCCATGCTATCAACACTGCATCCGTCGAGGCTAAGCAGGGACCTCGCTTGACAGAGCTTCACACGGGCGATTGCATTTCCGAATACGTTTGTATCCATTGATAGCTCATCAAGGACTTCGAACGACGATACGAAATCATGTGAGACAGTCATGTCCAATGCGGCAATCGAAAGCAACAAATTGTCGACTCCCTCGGAAGGAAGAAAGCTGGGTGTGAGAATTGGCGTCAATGTCCGGAGTCGCTCCAGTTGAACTTCAAGATCATCGACAACTGCAAATTCGACTGGTGCGCCAGACCACGCCACTCGTGACCATAAGTCAGTTTTCAGTTCCTCCCAAGGGTGAAATTGTGCCTTAAGCGAAACAAGAGAACGGAAGCAAACAGCTTGCTGTACTGATGATATCGATCCGCTAGATTCTCCGAGCGAACGCAGATCGACTCGCGAAGTACCCAATCCCTGTAAACTTGCTTGTTCAGATGCAGCCAGCAAGTATGCTTCGGCTTTTCTATAGTCTCCAAAGACATCGTATGCTTGCGCAAGATTTAGCAAGCATTCAAGCTGTCGGTCCATGAAAAGGTTGTCCATTGAGGATAAAGAAAGTGGTAACGTATTGTCATCAAAAGGCCCCCTTTTGGATAGCTTGGCGCCAGTTTGACAAATTTTCATGCAATTCCTCAAGGCCTCTACGGCATCGCGCCCTTGGTGCAAGCGTATGTATATCTCAGCTAGGGCTAGCAATCGAGAACCTTCAACCCATCGACGAATCACTTGGAGGGCGTCGGCCCCTCGATCCTCCATTCCCATGATATCATGGATACTCCGCAACTCTGAAATGCAGACGTGCAACCTGCCTGGTACTTTGGTTGCTCCTTGTAGACGTAATGCCGAAATCTGGGCTTCAAAGCGGCATAAGGCCCCCCATTCACTAGTGGATTGTTGTCGTAAATCCATCGTCCCACTCAAAACATGAGCCAATGAATCAAAATCCGCACGTTTTAAAGAAGCTATAGCACCCGCCGTGAACCAACAATTCGAGAAATCGTCCACACCCATTTTTCGAGATAAGAGAGCATTCCAGTACGCTACCTTGTTGGCCTTTACAAAATCACCGCTCAAGGTAAATTGAGATCGCACCTTTGATAGCAACGCTTGCACGCATCCCCATACTTTTGATTGAAGCTTGTCGTCTGCTCTCACTTCGAATCCCAACAATTTACGTACGACCTGTTTGCACGCTTCAATCAATGTGGTATTATTGTATGCGCCCACTAGGCAAATCTGACGATGGACCATGTCAAGCCATAACAAGGATGCCGTTTGATTCCCTTGGTCCCGGGCGCGAACTTCTTCCAGGGCTTTTGCTGCCCTCGAAAGTTGATTCCAGTATAGCGATCGCACCTCGTCCTTTGGGTCGTTTTGGTTTGGTGTCAGTGATGAGGCAGCGACAAAATGTGAGAGACCAAGCATGTAGGTCGCGTTATCGGTCGTCGATTGCATGCGTTTCAACAATCTATAGAGAAGGCGCAACGAAGACTTGAATACGTAGTGAAGCATGGTAGTTGAGCGTTCCTCACTCGGCTGTCGTTTGATTGTATCTCCAAGGGATACGAGGAGGATCCCAGCTGTTCTTGCCTGTTGTCCTCTCACCGAGTCGCAACATCTTGGATGACATCGCCGCAGGATATCAACAAATGCACTGGCCAAGAGCTTTTCCAGGTCTGGGGTAAAGCCTATTCCTTCTCCAATTGAAGCATTCTTGATACCTTCAGATATGGCTACCAAGGTAGGGGCCGCATCGGTTGCTTCAATTGGCATGTCGCGATGCAAGAGCGGTATGAGACGGTGAATTAAGGAGGCGGTAGTATTTCGAGTCACTGGTGTTCCAGCAGACAGATCCAACAAGAACGATGAGGTTGCATCCAAAGAGTCTGGACTTTCCACCGCCTCGGTTGTGGAGTCATAGGCAAGAGCACAAACAATAGCCAAAAGCGCCGCGTCGTTCATGCCAAGCGATACGAGGCATGACGCAAGGTAGGAGTACCGTGACATGAGTTGTCTTGAACGAGCAAACTCTGGATCACAGCTCGATGACTCCAATCTTGTCAGGAAATGCAGAGAATAAACAAGAGGAATAGTTCCAGGGATGTTCGAGTCGTGTCGGCGCTTTCCGATAGAAAAGAGTAGCCTTGCCAGACGTTCGACGGACCCAATGCTTGGTTTCGTCAAATCAACCGTCATATGGATTTCAAGAATAAGCTTATTAATCATCGGCGGCAATGATAAATCTGAGGTGATAGAATCCAGAGCGTCATAGAGAGAAATAACGCGAGAGTAAACATCGATCATGTCATCCCAATAGTCAAGGCGACGCGTGGCATCCAACTCAGTCGCAATCAACAAGCGGAGCACGGTCACGACCGCTGTCGACAGAATGGTTCCACACACCTTCCACGCGGAAACTTGTATGGAAGATAATTGGGCGGCATCGGCATCTTCGAGCGCCTTGCGTTGTCGAGAACACCTATGCGGTAGCATGGTCTGTTGCAGTAGTTTGTAACACCGACGCAAATTTTCAGGCGTTTGTTGCGCTGCTACGACTGACTGAAAGTCGGCTAGGGCCGAGTGGTGCACTTGTTCCAGATGATGGAGGGAATCGTAATGCCCGTACGATTCCAACGAAACTGCACCTAATGTTTCCGATCCGAGCTCTCTTTCAAGACTTGCTACCACGAAAATGAGCCCAAGCGTGACTTCTCCAAGGTTTGGGAGCGAATTCGAAGCGCCACCATCAGAACATACATGACCGAACTTGTAAGGATACTTTCCAAAGAATCTACACGAGCATGAAGATTTTTCCCTTTGTATGCCCATATGAAGTGATCGATAGGAGCAGTATTCAAGATAGGACATGCAGCGAGGTCGGGCAATGCGGGCCAAGGCTTTGCCAATAACGTCGTGGAATCGGTACAAGGGATTTTGGGTTCCTTCCACAGGAATGAGAAGCTTGGTTTGTTGAACATACGAAGCGGCAGCTTTCCAAGCGTACGAGGAAGCGAGCTCAGAGCATGCTGTCGAGATCAACATGCGGACGTCGCTTCCAAGTGTATCGTCGTCACACAAAATCAGAGCCAAAATGGCATCGCGCCGCAGTTCGAGGGCGGTGTCGTGGTTTGTTTGCGAAGCTGCGACATCCCATAACAATCGATGCGCAGCTTTGGTAAATGAAATCAATTCCTTGTGTGACTTTGGGGTTGCAGCATATGTTCGAGTCCAACGGACAATGACAAGTAGTACAATCTGCTTGACAATATCCACAGTCGTTTTCAGCAGCATGACGCTTGCAACGCCAGGGCCAAACTCAGAGGTAGAAAAGGGTTTCTTATGACGTAACAGTACATTGCATACTGCCAATGTGGATTGAATGCCGATTTTGAGCGGCTGCTGCACATCCGCTCTCGTGGTGTTGGAGGTTGGAACTGGAAATTCAAATAGTGCAGCGCTCGCTTCAAATGTGCAGAGGCTCGAGTCTTTTAGGAAATTGCCTAGAATCTCGTAAAGTGCCACTCCAATTGATAGTGCCATTGACCGTGTCCCGTCGTTGCTTTTGCTAATGGCGGTGTTTTCTGCATTTTGAAGGCGATCCGAGAGCGTGACAATCGCATGGTAGACCAGCTTTATGGGTGTCAGAGGGCTGCCAAAAAGTATTGTAGTCAATGCTCGCAAGGCATGAGTCGCGACTGTGAGCTCTTGCACTAGCGTCTCGCCGAAGACCTTCTGTTCGGTGGCTGCCTTGACACTTTGACGGCAAGCATTCAGCAGGGCCTCTTCGGATTCTATAAGCTGAAGGGGTGCAGCGCGTTTGGAAAGGGTACGCGAGCACTCCAGGATAGCGTCCATATAACTAGACGATTGTTTTTTCCAGAAAGAAGCTGCTGCACACGATCTAGCTGCGCGGCCAAAGGCACAATGGTCGTCGATTGTGCATTTCTCAAGATCAAGCTCCGGTGGCATCGTGTCCACGGTGCGTTTGTTCTTCGCCCCCTTGTTGCTTACATTCTCCTTATCAAACGCCGAAACCTCTGACGCAGTCACTGCAGCGGGTAATCGCTTCCGTCGACGTCGCGTCGTTATTCCTGAAGCAGAGGAAGATGATGACATGTTACATGCATGAACAGCGCACGCAATACAATATATGAAGTAACGAGTGGATTATCGAATCACTCAAATCAAGTAGAGTCCCAGAATCGCAGAGCCAAACAGCACAAGTGAGTAATGACAAGAGGCGACCAAAGACCGAAGATCAAAGTGAGAGAGCTATGCCTTATTTGGTGTACTCGGCGTAGTAATTCTACCGGTACTTGTAGTACCTGGTGCAAGTACTGTGCAAGCTTTTGATTGTGTTGATGTGTTTGATGTTTGATGTGTTTCGATTGGATAATGCGCCGTTGCTTCAGGATTTGCTTTCTATTCTACGGTTTGAATTTTATATCGTGTACGGCCTGTATAAATTTTATAGACACGTCATCATACGACATCGCAAGCACCAGCCGCGCTTCGTGATTTTACATTTTACATTTCACTCTTTACACAGATACATCTGGAATCTGGAGAGGACTACCGATAACACTACAGTTGCACACAATCCACACAACGCCGCGGCCTTTATCCCAGTCATCGGGTTCAACATTGTGAATTCCGATGGAACTGACGAGGCTCCATCGCAGGATCCCAGGTGGACGGCAATGTTGGACTCTTCAGTACTCGAGTAGAGATGGATGTGAGTCACCAAAAAAGTGAATACAACTGACCTACCCCGTACCCAGCTCTGTACAATCAGAAAACTATCCATGTCACTCTACTCTCTACTAGAACAAGACACAATTTGCAGCAAGTGGACCTACTGCCGGTACTCACAATTCACAATTGAAGTGTTCGTCGTAAATCTGCAGCAAGGCGTTGGTGGAAGTGATAGCTTGCAATCTGCTTCTCTGGAACATACCTCCCTCGATCAAATCCGTACGACCCCATTCCAGTTTGCACATTTTCGCACAAGAAGACATCCTCATCGTGCACCACACGGCTGCTCTTGATGCTCTCGTCAATAAACTCCAGCATAGCATCTCGGTCATCTCCAAAACTGCGTTCCAGGAACCACGCCTTGATAACCGAGCAAGTCGTTGCTGTTAGCGGCTTGATGATATCCACATCCAGCCATGGTCCGTATCGATTGTACATAATGTTAGGATACATGTACGCATATATCGCAGGTCGGTCGGTCCCAAAACGAGTCGTCGCCACCTCGACCTTGGGCGGCGCATTTTGAATCGACAATTCTGGTGAGACCAGATCCGTGAAGTAGGACGCCTCATCAATGTTAGCCGACAAGTCCTTGTGAGCATACGCACAGTGGTAACAGCCGTCGCCGTAGTTGTCGACAAACACCTTCCAGTTGCAATCCACAGTGTACTCGCTCGACTCAATGAACTGCAGATCCGTAAAGTCGGGAACAAAACCGTTTCTTTCGACTCGTTGCTCAAACAGTGATACAGTTTCAAGAAAATGAGCATCCTTTTCTGCGGTGGAACCGGCACGGTCCTTCTGAAATTTCATGTACACAATCGGTCCGACAACCATCATCTCAATGGTCCGGAGATCATAATTCTTGTTCCTAAAATCCTCAATTCCTTTCATTTGCGTCGTCTTGATGAGCTTTCCATCTAAATTAAATTGCCATCCGTGGTAGGGACATTGCATACCCCGACGTTCCTGCTTTTCATCCAATTCTCCATAATGATACTGCTGCTGTTGCTGTCGTCCCTTTTTGAGTCCCAATTCCGATGTGAGACGACATGTCGGATTGTTCGTCCAGGGTCCGACCAAACAACTTCCGGCATGAGTACAGACATTGTAAAATGCCTTGATTTCTCCATTGATGTTGTTGGTAATCAGATAGGGCTGTTCGTTGAAGATTCCAGTTTGGAATGACCCAGGCTTGGTGGCCCGGAGAATATCGACGGCAACCCAATTATGACAAAAGACAACGTTCCGTTCGCATTCCATAATATCCGGCCATGTGTACCATGAACTCGGAGGAGTTTCTGCCCGACCAATGGGAATAGAAGGATCGTATCGACCAATTTCATGCTGCACGGCGGCAGACAATTTTGTTGTTGTTGCTCTTGCGGTGGCATCGTGATTGTCGTCACGATTGTTTGATGCCACTGCCGTCGGTGAAGACGACATTCGCGCAGTCAGCGTCATTGCTCCAAATGTAGCACTGGACGGCCCTACTAGTGGTATCCTGGGACGGAGAGCGGTGTGATACCAGGTTGTTGTCGCAACTGTAGTAGCCGCTTGGATGCAACGTTGAAACCCCATGGTATTTTCTTTGGCACAAGCACTCAACAATATGGATGCGCCTGTTGGCAATGTACTTGATTGCAGGGAAAACGTCAATGACCCAGCAGGATTATTCGCCAGCTCTTTTCCAGTGGTGAGGCGAATGGAGATCGGCGAACTTAAGGTAGGCTAGTTGCGCATACCTTGTAATGGACCTGGTATGCACTACTCCAGAATACAAGATATATATTGTTGGTCGCTGTCTTGTGTTTTGGAAACAGTGTCAGGTTTCTATACACTCAGTTTGAATTGTTCGAAACAGATTTCTATGTTCCGTATCTCACCAACAGGATCGTTCCGCACCAAAGTCAGTTGAGAGGCGCATTCAGAACAAAATGAACATGTCATGACTATGGATGGGTATGTTTAATTGAAGTATTATACCGCCTGTATTATACCGCTGTATTATACCACCCTCTTCTAGAAATTGTATTTTAATGTACTAGTGGGTGCCTCCCAATTGGTCGGACTTTTGGAATACGTGTACGGTAAAAACGAAAAAACCCACGCCTCCCAATCGGTCGGACTTTTGGAATACATGTACGGTATGGGTTGTGCACGGTTGTGTGTAGTGGCAAGCGTGCTGCAAATGATGTGTTTTACAACACAATTAGATGAGGAAAAAAGTGACAAATTCATAGAAATTTGCTAATTTAGATTGCCAAAATACACAGTATTGAAGTTGTTTACAAATCCTGTTGATGATACTGAGGGCACAGTTTTGATATCAGGACCTCCTTATAAACAATGTTGTGCAGAAGATGACCATCAGTAAATATGAAAAGATCATGTGGGTTACGAACTCTTGAGAGAGCAACGTAAAGCTGGCCATGTGCAAATACACCTTGTGGCAAGAAAATGCCAACTCTTCGCAATGTTTGACCTTGACTCTTGTTGATCGTCATTGCATATGCTGGTTGAACTGGAAACTGACGTCGTTTGAAGACAAATGGCAGCTCATCTTGAGGTGATAGGAGAGCAATCCGTGGTATGTCCACAATTTCTGCAGTGGTAGGAATCAAACACTGGAGGACAGACTGTGAGATCGGCGAACAATGAGACGGTGCCATTGCTGAGTGTGCTTGATAGGTTTCGAGCAGCATGACCAACATGCCTTTTTCAGAGTGAGGCAATGTGGTGGAAGGCCAGATAGCTCCAAAGAGTTCAGGAATTCAGGAGGATAGAGGGTATGTGCAGGATCATTAGGTTCCTCAGATATGATGTTGTCAATACTGAGAAACACATGTTCATCATGAGGTAGCCTTGAGGTTACCATATCATTGATTCTTTGAACATCTTTGTTTTTAGGACATAGAATAGCACGTTCAGACCAATAGGCTGGTTCATTGGAAGAAAAATCATCAAACACATGCTCAACCAGTTCGTTTGTATCCTGAGGCTGGAATATATAAGATGGTAGATTTATTGGGAAGGCTCCATATCCTCGCCGATCCTCAACAGGAAAGATGCAAAATGGGAAAGTACTTCTTGGAACTCTGGGTTAGCATTTGTGTTCTGTAAGTCCATTCGCAATCGCATATTTTCAGAGAGTTGCATTACATTCACAGATGATGTTTGCCAGACTTTGGATTGTAGGACAGTTGAATGCACAGTGGTAGCTCTTCCAGCATGGCGTAGTATGGGAAGCACTTGACGAAAGTCACCACCCATGACGACAACCAAGCCACCAAATGGAGCATCATTACGTTCAAGTAAATCACAAAGAGACTGTGAAAGAACATCAAGACCAACACCCTTAAGCATTGTGATCTCATCAATGATCAAAATCTTTGCAACCTTCATAACTTCTGCCTTCTCTTTTGATAGGTTGCACATGGATGTTTCATATAATTGAATTGGAAGCCCGGATATATAGTGCAGAGTACGGCCCAAAGGGGCAAAGTTTGAGGCAGCAATGCCTGATATGGCGTTGCAAGGGCAACCTTCCCTTCACTGCGCACCTTGGCAAGGATCATCCTGAACAACTCCGTCTTACCTGAGCCTGCAGGTCCATCAACAAAATAAACATTTTTCTGATTTTCAGTACCAGCATTGTTGTTCACAGAAGCAAGTACAGCATCAAAAATAGCACGCTGTTCAAGATTCAGGAGAGGGAGGCGATCCAGCTGCTGTTGAATATCAGTGTTGGATGATGACAGCTGCAATTCTAACAAATGGTTGACTGAATTGTTGTCCATGGCACTCCCATGCTCCTCAACCAGAAGTGTGCGGAGGGATGGTATCCATTCGAATACAGAACGGCTGTGCATTATCCCCAGAAGGGCATCAAGTTTACGCACAAGGAGGTCCTGCAGGTGTTGTTCACTAAGGCTGGGTTGACGGTGTGCATAGTCTTCTGACAGGGCAGCCCAGTGAGAGTCATAGAGTGACCTTGGGTCAGAGACATCACAGTTGAAGAGGATGATTGCAAAGTCTTCTGAGCCTTGCTGGGGAGAGTGTCTGTGTGGCTTCCTGCATGGCTCGATGCCACTCAGTATCATCATCTAGAAGACCCAATGTACGACAGGCATCTTGAAATGTTGGACAAAGTACATCATCAACGGTTCGTAGAGCTTCAAAGCTTGTTGCACCTTTCACTACAGTCAACATCCTTCGCAGGAAGTATCTCTCACCAGAAGAAGGGGAAGCACTGTAGAGGCGAGACACAGTGGGGAATGTCTGCCGGTGATTGGAGCGTCGTACCCAGCACTTCTCGACACCAGCACTTTTCCATGTGTAGTGTTGTGGGATGTCATGATAAAGGAACTGGCGAGCATACTGATCATGCCGATTGAGGTCCAACCAGGCAGTCAATTGTGTACAGGGTGGTCCTCTTGCAAGCACTTGAGCAACATTTTCATTTTCCTCAAAAACCACTGATTGCTGATTGGGAAGATGGAACATTAGGCGCATCACATTGGGCTTCTCTGAATGTAGACGAAGGCTGAAGAGGCGCCAGCATGCCTCTGATGCAGAGACATAACGTCCATCAAGATAGAGCTTGATCTCATCAACATCTTCCCCCATCTGGACTGCAGCACGGTCGTGTCCCTTGTATACATACTTGTAGAGGTACTTGACGGCCTGCACTGAATTGCACACCTCAACATTGATATGACAATCATACTTCTTGGTAAGATGGCAATTATATGGCACAACCCAGCGGTTGTCCAACTCAGCTCCTCGAACAGTTACAGTCCTTCCATCATCACGTCGATGATATTGAGGAATCCATCATCATTGAGTGTTGTCTCATCTTGAAAGGGCCAGGGATACTTGTCCTTGCATTCACCTGCTGGCTTTGTAGAACTATTACAACACTTCAAATTTTTCCATCGATTGGGGAAACTTTGGTGCCACAGGGCCCATGCAACATACACCTCTTCACAGTTGCAAAAGTTCAGGATCTATCAATGCATCTGGGATCTCAGCTGAAACAATATGGTCAATGTCAGATTCTGTGCGCGGTTTGTCATTCTCTGCCAAATGACCAGTACATGTGCATGTGGCAATCCTCGCTTCTGAAATTGATGGTGTAGATAGCAGCCACAACCCTTCCAAGCACTTGCCGCTTCTGGAGGTCAAACATCATCTCTGTAAATTTGAGATGGAACACTCGTGCCACCAAATCTGGTCTGTCATTTACAGTTTGGCCAGGAAGAAGGTTTTCAACAACTTCTGGCCACTGCGGATTGGTTGTCATTGTAATAAAGAGGTCTGGCTTGCCCATTCGGCGCACAATTGCCAATGCATCCTGGCAAAGCTGGTGCATGTTTCTTGCACTTCCAATGTGAGATGAAGGCAGAATGATTCGTCGCCCCAGCTGTCGAGTGTTTGTCACATCCTCACCAGCAACAGCATCTGCAATGCCTTGATAAAGTTCAGCACGCAATCTTGGTTGATTAAGACGGATGAAATTAAGACGGCCTTGTTCCACTTGGGCATAGCAGTCCACAATGTATTGGTGAAACAGCTTCCCTGCAAAGTGAAGGTGATTGGAGAACTGAGCAGCAGGTCGTACAAAAAGCCGAAATGCAGCATGCATGAGGCAAGTTAATCTTGTCAAATGTGGAGTCGTAGCATTTGGACCAGTTTGCATCATGCCAGGATGCCAGCCTCTTGGGAGCCTGTTGGAAAAAGGAGTACATATGCCAGTGGAGAATAGTCGGGATGGAGCTCTGAGATTGACTGAATTGCTCCAGCACGAAGCAATACTCGAATATCACGGTTACCTGAACCTTCGTCAGGAAGAATCACAGCTACCTCACTGGAACTTGGTGCATTGTACCGTCTGTTGTCCAATTCAGGTTGATCCAGGATATGCATTGCAACATTGTGGCCAGGCAATTCAACATCATGATTACCATCAGTATTACTGGCCAAGGTTTCCTCATCAAGAGCTTGCTTGAATAATCCATACAGCCGGTTTTGATTCTGAATCATTTGCTGCAATAAAACCAAAGTATTCCTGTCCAAGGTATTCAAATGATGTAAACGATTGTCCACCTCATGGTTAGTGTCATAGAAATAGAGTTGTGCAAAAGCAGGATGCTGTCCAGGTTCTGGGAGCAATGATCCTAACCGGTGGTACATTGAGCCATGAATGCGAAAAGTATAAATTCCACAACTCCTATCAATCAAAGCATCATCCACATTAGCGCCTATTGAGGCAAAACTCAAGGCAGAGTTGTAGGCACGGATGTGTGGCATGAACAATTCATGTGCATGAAAAAGATCCATCAACACATTTGGTGTGGGATCGAGAGGGAGGAGAGATACCTTGCCCTTGGCACAGCAAGATGAAAAGTAGCCCCTTTCAGACCTTGATTCATTTGGAAAATGCAGTGCAGAGCAGCCCTGACATTCAACTGTGCATGGGCCAAGGACATGACGTGCTGGAGCAGGAGCAGATGAATAGGCTGCGCCATTGGTGCGTTGGCAACTTTGGCGTGTTTGTCTCATGTGCTCTTGGTGCTGAGTGGTGATGGCAGCCATCTGTGTGGCAGCAACAGGGTCACCTTCTTGAGATCTCTGGAGGCGCTCCAGACGTGTTTGTCTCATCTGCTCTTGGTTCCTAGTGGTGATGGCAGCCATCTGTGTGGCAGCTACAGGGTCACCTTCTTGAGATCTCTGGAGGCGCTCCAGACGTGTTTGTCTCATGTGCTCTTGGTGCTGAGTGGTGATGGCAGCCATCTGTGTGGCAGCAACAGGGTCACCTTCTTGAGATCTCTGGAGGCGCTCCAGACGTGTTTGTCTCATCTGCTCTTGGTGCTGAGTGGTGATGGCAGCCATCTGTGTGGCAGCAACAGGGTCACCTTCTTGAGATCTCTGGGCGCTCCAGACGTGTTTGTCTCATGTTCTCTTGGTGCTGAGTGGTGATGGCAGCCATCTGTGTGACAGCAACAGGGTCACCTTCTTGAGATCTCTGGAGGCGCTCCAGACGTGTTTGTCTCTTCTGCTCACGGTTCCTGGTGGTGATGGTGGCCATCTGTGTGACAGCAACAGGGTCACCTTCTTGAGATCTCTGGAGGTGCTCCAGACGTGTTTGTCTCTTCTGCTCACGGTTCCTGGTGGTGATGGCGGCCATCTGTGTGGCAGCTACAGGGTCACCACCTTCTTCTTGGGACAGGTTGCGGTTTGGCACGCCTTTTCCTTGCTGCAATGGCAGCTGGCTTTGTTGATAGTGAATGTTTACTTGGGTGTGACATAATGGTTATATGCTGATTGGAAAGAATTGGAAGCAAGGAATTATGTGAGCGGTACAATTACTGTAGGTGTATGAGGTACTGGAGTCTACAGTACAGCGTACAGTACCATACTGTACAGTACTCGGAGTACATCTTATAGTGAGGAGTGTATGAGGTACTGGAGTACAATGTAGAGTCGTAACAGGGACTACAGTACAGCCAGCGTACAGTACTGTGCAATGACCACCAATAATACAACTTCACGACGCAACCCGCCGTTAATTAAGCGTTATTTTTCAAAAAACCAAAACACCCACCGTTAATAAAACGTTATTTGAGTAAGGGATGGCTTTTGTATTCAAAAAATTTGCGTTCATGGGGGGGCCAAGCACCAATACTGGCGAAGCTTCTTGGTTACTGTTACTTTCAGTACTCAACCCTGGCGAAGCTCCGTAGTGAAAAAATTCAGACAGTATTCATTTGATCCAGTACCCCAGAGTGGTCATACTCCGTAACAGACGGACGCACGCACGCACACACGCACACAATTAATTTATAATATAGTAGGATAATTGAATTAACCTTTAGGGTTAAGGGTTTATGTTAACTTTCGTGCTAGTACTCTAACCGTCATCAAAAGAAAGCTGTTTTGTGTGAAATTGCATCGTCTTCCCGCAAAGATTCTGCCACTCAGAATATTAATATTGCTAGAGTGCACTAATTGACAAGATAAGTGTCTAGAATGCACACCAAATCTGAGATCTGGAAGCACTAGTATGGGGATGTTTACCAGCCAGTCACTGTTGATGATGGTACCAATCAACAACACAAAGCTTAGTCAAAGTAGGAGCCAACTATTGCAGCATCTGGGCAGAGGGAGAAGCAACAGAGAGGCATGTAGTTGATGGTATTGGTAGCTAGAACTATTGTTGATCTCCTATCATAACACCTTTGCTCTCACCTCACTAGCACTCGGGTGAAACAGTATGATCAGCGTATGATATAAGCCGTGTACTGCACGTGCTGTTCTACTCAATACTGTACTGTACAGCTGTATTATACCATGTGGTATTATATGGTATAATACGGTACTAATACAGCTTCCTGACAGTATTCGTGTGATCGGTACGCGAGTACTGGCCGACGGTAGACTTAAGGTTAGTAGGACCTAGAAGTCTGCCGTCGGACTTGACGGGAGAGGAAGCGAACGTGACGGATCGTCCAGCTTTGGGCGTAGGAGTCCTGAAGATGTGGACCATGATGGTAGATTTGTTGTTACAAATATGTAGAAGATGTAGAACTAAGTAGTAAAGGCCTTTACTGTTTTTGGTTTGTGGAAATTATAAGTTAAAATGTAGATGAAAAATGAAAGTGAGATCTCCAATATTAGTTGGAGTCTCACAAAAGTTATGTTGCTTTAATCCCACTTGTTGAGTGGTGTTTGAGTTATGAATCCCATAGTAAAGTTGTGTTGTCAATAAAATTGACAACATAACAGATTTGAATACTTAGGGAAACTCAGGGCAACATGATTTAAATTCCTTGTGTGGTCGCGGGATCCAGAGTTCTGATTCGCAGAACTACTGGCACGAGTCACGGACAGACGAAGGAAAATAAAGGACTGTCTACCGTATTACCGTATGGTATTTAACCTTACAGTAATTACGAGTGACAGTGTGACAGAGTGACAGTAGATCTCTAACACCCTCTTGGATCAGATCTCTGGTCCCGGTGATGAAAGCATGTGGTCGGGGAGAACACAGAAGATCTTGGTGAGGTGAGGATCAATTTTGCCGGAGTGTTGAGTCTTGGTGAGGATATCGGCAAGTTGGGAGTCACAGGGAATCCAATGAGTTGGTGGATGCCGTCTTGTTGGCCTTGACGGACGAAGTGGAAACGGCGTTCAATGTGGCGAGTTTTGCGAGTGAGTTTGCCATTCTTGGCGATTTGAACAGTTGCTTCATTGTCAATCATGAGGATGGCAGGGATAGAAGGGAGACGTTGAGTGGTTTCACGCCATTGTTTGGTGCCAAGATAGAGCATATCATAGAGAAGCATTCGGATGTGAGCGGTGGCCATGGTTGCGGAACATGCAGCCATATATTCAGCTTCAGAGGTAGACATGGCAACAGGTGTTGGCATGGTAGAATTTGCTTCAATAAGAGCACCATTGTAGAAGATCATGTATCCAACAGTAGATCGGCCAGTATCGGGGGCAGTCTTGCCAGCTGGCATCAGAGAAGACAGTGAGATCAGTGTATGGAATGCGATGATGGATGCAGATGTCATAGATGGGGTTTGAAGTGCCGTCGGGAAAGAATTTGAGGGCATAGTAGGGACGACGTCGGAGGTAGCCAATGAGCCAGGTGAGAGCTCGAAAATCAGGTATGCCAGGAGAGATGCATGCTTTAGCAAGTTTGCAGACAGCAAATAGGATGTCAGCTCTTGTGTTGTATGCTAGGTAGAGGAGAGTGCAGACAGCAGAGCGGAACGGAAGGCGTTGTTGCTTTTGTTCGACGAGAGTCAGGTCGGAGGCGGTTACGGGGCGGTTATCCTTGCTGAAAGTATAATCGGGAGGGAAGGGGAGTATCTCGTTCTGGGAATTCGGAGTTTGGATCGTATCGTTGAAGAGTATTCAAAACATAGCGGTGCTGGTCGAGGGTGTAGCTTGAGTCGGAATGTTTGTGGATACGCATTTGTAGGAACCATTGCGCAGGGCCGAGGAATTTGACATCAAAGCGATTGCGGACGGAATCTTCAAATTGTTTTTCGATGGAATCGTTGCTTCCAGCGTAGAGCATATCGTCGACGAAAAATAGTAGGCGGAGCCATTGATTGTGTTTGTCGTATCGGACAAAATAGGACGGTTCGGAAGGAGACTGAATGAAGCCTTGGGAATAGAGCCATTCCGAAAATTCAATGTTCCAATATTTGCCGGAGTAGACGAGACCGTAGATTCCTTTGTTCAGTAACATTGGGGAGCCAAAGAATTTAGCGTATTCAGGAAGTGATAGGCGTATTCCAATGGCAGTTTCACGAAGTGGCGACCAATAACTTTGGCTTGGAGGTAGGCACCAATGAAGTCAGCACTCTTGACACTTCTTCTGGATGCACAGATGGTTGCAATGAATAGCTTGACCCCTCTTGCAGATGCACAGGGTGACCAGGTGTCTTCATACATGAGTGGTTCAACAGGTATAGGTTTTGGAGTGCCAGGTGAAGAGGTAGCAGATTCAGCAATTTCTTGACGTTGTTCGAGGAGTCGTTGTTGGTTGATGGCTTTAACTCTTTTCAGGAGACGTTTCTCCAGGTCGCCACGGGCGACAAGGCGAGCTTTTAGTTTGTCAAGTTTTCCAGATGCAGTTTGTTTCGCTTTGAGCACAAGTTTGACTGGGATAATGAGTTCATCTTTGTGTGGGGTTTGTCCAAGGATGAAGGTATCATGGTCAATGAGGTTCTTGATTTCCATTTTGATTGCATGTAGCCAAGCATTGCGGACATTATCATCAAGTTTGAGAACAGCTTTGAGAGACTGAGGTTCTGGAAGATATTTGTCCACAGGTTCCTGGGGGTTGGCTTGTGAATTGTTGCTGGGAGAGTTGTCAATTGTCATCATGGCAGAGTGAATGGGATCAATGGTTGGTAGATCTTCATTGCATTCTTGGAAGTAGATGGTCATCATCTTGTGGAGTTGGGAATGATGTTGTTGATGGGTGACAAAGTTGATTTGATGTGGTGTGGGTGGTGTTGGACCATGTTGGATGATTGCTGTATTGATATGGTCAGCATGGGTTGGGTTAGGCATGGTTCCAGCAGGTGGTTGTTCATCAGTATTGTCATCAGTTGATTCAGGGATGGCAGTCAGGGAGGGCAGTGGATTTGTGTCATCAATGAAGGTTGATGGTGGATTGCCAAGGTTGGCTGCAGATCCAGTTTGGTGAAAAGTAGATGGTTCAGAGTTTTCAGGAGTGTTGCAAAGTCCATTTGGGTTGAAATGGGAGCGGATGGGGATGGCTCCAGCAAAGGGTTTGGAATCGAAACATAGAGCTGAATTGAAGTCTTCGTCAAAGTAGGCATCGCGGGTGATGATGAGGCTTTGGGGTTGGTCTGGGGAGTAGACTAGCCAGCCTGCGGAGTTGTCAGGAAATCCGAGGAAAATGCCGCGAGAGGCTCGTTGCAGTTGTTGCTTGTAGGTGATGAGCTTGTTGCGGAAAGTTGGTTCGTAGCGTTTGAAGAAGGTAGGACATCCAAAGACGCGGAAGTTGGCAATGGAAGGCTTGCGTTGGAAGCTGTATTGATAGGGAGTTGTTGGGTTGCCATCTTGATCAATAACATTCTTGGCAGGGCAGACATTTAGGATTTGAACTGCATAGGCATGGGCATGATGGAAGAAGGCACCTCCAAGTCTTGCATTGTTGAGGAGAATGTTGGCAGTGTTGTGGACTTCACGCCATTTTGCTTCACAAATACCATTCATTTCTTGATGTTCAGGGGCTGCAGCTTCAACTTTGATACCAAGTGAGGTGCATTCAGAGATGAATTTTGTTGATGTAAAAGCAGATCCAGCATCAGTGCGGATGAAACGGACGGATTGGGTGCGGCCAAGGAGTTCTGTGTCAGTAAGCCATTGCTTTAGAGCAATAAGGATGGAAGTTGTGCTTTCAGTTGGAAGACCAATCCAACCTGTTAGTTTGCCTGGGGTTGTGACAATAAACAGATAGGCTGAGTAGTTGGAATTGGTGGTGAGACCATAGCGGAAGGGATTGCGCATAAGGTCAAGATGAAGGCGATGGAAGGGTTCGGTGCCTTGGCGTTGAGGTGTTTTGTTTCTGGCGCGTTTTTGACTGATGGAAATGCGGAGAGGCCAGGAATTGTGGTCAACAGTAGGTGTGAGAACATGATCATTCCATGTTTGGTGAAGGGATCCAACCATGAGATTTCGAAAATTGCGGTAAGCAAGTCGTCGATAAATCAGTTCCAAAGGTAAAGCGGTGATTGAGCGGCGTTGATCAGTGTCAATAGGAGTTGTAGTGTCATCAAAGTGTTGCTCTTCTGGTTCAGAGTCAAGGGCAAAGGGTTCTTTGGGGTTGGAAGTGGTTGAAAAGGCTTGGTGTGGGTTTGGTACTTCTCTGGTGAGAATTGGCCAAGTGTAAGTGGAGCCATTTGGGAGTTGAATGGTGGTGGCTCTGTTCTTGATCAGGACACTGAAGTTTTGAGTGCATGATAGAGCAGTCAGGGGAGAGTAGTCTGTGACTTAGGCCTTCAACAAAGTAGACATCAGTGAGACCAAGGATGGATTTGAGGCCATCATCAGTGGTGAAGTGACATGCAGTTGTGCCTTTGTGGGTAGACATCTTGGTGCTGCCATCAGCTAGGGAGATTGGGACACTGCAAGGTTCAACATCACTGAGGTCGCTGAAGAGTGGGGTATAATGGCTGGTAGCACCACTGTCAGGTAGCCAGTTTGCCAGGAGTGGGGGACCAAATCTTTGGTATGGTGATTGGGGATCATCAGGGAAATAAGCTGTGGCTCCAGAGTTGGGAGGAGCATGGTTGGCAGTTGGAAGATAATCTCTATCAAGTAGGGGTTGATTGATAGTCATCTGAGGTAGGTTGGGATTGGGCCATGGGATGTAGTCTGGTTGATCATCAAGGTGATCAAGGGAAGAAGCTTTGAAAGCTTGGTGATGGTATCTTGAATGATTTTGGGAGTCTTGACTAGAGTCAGTGACAAAGTAAGCACGTTGTTGATTGCGAGGAGCAGCGTTTTCATTGTTGGTTGAACGTTGCGGGTTGGATGCACGATTGTTTTGGCGCGGGTTGGTACAGTTGCGCGAATAGTGGCCGAGGCGTCCGCAGTTATTGCAGACGATGGTAGCGGCGTTGGATGCAGAGTTGCGCGATTGATTGATGTTAGATCCATTGGGTGATGGTCGTTGATTTGGATTCGACGTTGGTCGGAAAGGGGGGGCGGTTGTTTCGTTGGTGTTGGTTGGACGGGCGCGGTGAAGGAGGTGGTGGGCGTCGTTGATTTGGATTGTTGAAGGGTGGTCGCGAAGGAGTTGTAGGTGGTCGGAACGGGCGCGAATGGTTTTGCGGTGGTCTTGGTGGATGACTTCGGTTTTGATTGTTGCCATTAGGGTTTGAATATGGGCGAAGGATGGAGCTGAAAGCTTGTTGTTGACGTTGTGTGAAAACACGATGGGTAGTTTGGGGGGTGGCGCGATTGAAAATGGTGAGATTGTTGACGGGTAGAATGTGCGTGCTGATTGTAGTTGCGTTGATTCTGGGACGGTAGTGTGAGACCACGGGATTCGTCAATGTTGAGGAGGTGGCTCTCAAGTTCGGCGAATGGTGGCAGAGCTTCGTCGTTTAGTTCAGCTCGACGGATATCGGCGTCGAAGCGTTGATAAGATGCGGCGTAAAAGGAGTGATTGCTTCCACCACGAACGGTGCGTTTGATGAGTTCGGCGTCGGTGTTGGGGATTCCAGCATGATAGCAGTCGCGCGTAAGGATGCGGATGCGGTTAAGGTAAGAGGTGGCGACTTCATGATGTGGTTGTTTGATGGAACAAAAGGCTTCGCGAGTTCGCTCGACGTGGTCAGGAGTTAGCGGTGCGCAATGGCGTCGTAGAGTAAGAATCGCGGTGCGGGCGTCTGGTGGGCCATCAATGATGTGTTTTTGGCAAGGGTCGCAGACGTTTGTAAAGATCAGGTTGTAAAGTGCGGTGCCAACAAATGGGTGTGAATAAGAGACTTGTTGTGGCCAAAGATCAAAGACTTGGCGCGTCCACGGGGGGAAATGTTGCAAACAATTCGAAGGTTGTCGATGAAGGTGTTAAAATGGCGGCGGCGTGCTTGAAGGTCGGTTGGGTAAGCCAATTTGCGAAGGTTTGCATTTTTGGCGTACTTCAAGAGCGTCTTGGTTAGGTCTTCAATTGGTGGGTAAGTGAAGTCGGTGCGCGTGGAGGATGTGAGTGCATCAGGTGATGTGTGCTGGATGTGTTTTGGGTCTTGCTCTGAATCATGATCGGTGTCGTCGTCAAAGAAGGTGTCGACAGTTGGTGGGTATGCAAAAGTGGCATGGGTCGCCTGGCGCGGAGTTGGGCGTGCGGAAGCGAGTTTTTGATTTTCTGGGGGAGTTTGGTGATCATTTGCAGAATTGGCCGTTTTTTGTGTAGATTTGGTAGGTTTCGTATTGGGGGGGTTGAATAATTTTGCTTTGTTGAGTTTGGGGTTGCGAAAGATTTTGTGATGGATTTGGTGGTTGAGGGTTCGAATTCCGGGGTGGTAAGTTTTTGGAAGGTATAATTTTGGGCGTCGTCGAAAATGTTGTTGAAATCGGAGGTTGTGGGTTCGAGTCGGTTGTGGCCGGATCGTGAGGTAATTTTACGTTTTTCGGCGTGAGGATGCCTGAAAATGCATCGGAGAAGCGTTTTAGAGGTCCAGTTGTTGATTTCGCAGTTGGAGGCGAGTTAGAGGGTGTTTCGGTGTGTGAAGTACTTGTTTCGGGCGAGTTTGGTGGTAAAAATGCGAGATTTGGTTGAGTTCCGGGCAGTTGTTGAGTTTCTTGTGCGTGTTCGTCGTATGTAGTTTCCGCGTCGGAAATTAGCTGTTGGGATTGAGTTTCCGTGCTGTGCGCGTCGTTTTGTGTTGGATTTTCGCTGGTAGTGTCAGTTTGTGTGTAAATTTCGCTGTCAGGTTCATCGTGCGTGAAAACTGTAGTTTCAGGTTCGTTTTCTGCAAGATTTTCGTTTTGTGGGTCGTTTTGTGCAGAAATTTCGTGCTGGGGGGTCCGGGGTTCGAGTCGGATCGGAAAATAAAGCGGAACGGCGAGTTTTTTACGGCAAGACATGCGAAATGTGGTCCAGAAAATGTAGTTTTATCCTGTTGGAAGGTAATTATGTTGTTACTTGTAACTAATTCCATCTGATTGGGACAGCCTAGGCTATCACAGATAGAAAAAGGTAAGTAACCAGCATAACAACCAGGATAAGACAGACATTGTAGACTAGACTCACCATTGTAGCCATTGGCTGAAAAGGGTGAATCAGGTCCCATTTGATCAATGAATGGAAACTCAGGATGAGACTCTTTCTCATTGTAATAATAAGAAAGATGATTGTTGAAAAGTTGGATCTCAGGGTCACGGAGGGCATCAATGAGATGTGGCAATGCCCAGGCTTGATAGATTGATTCCTCAAGTGGACCAGTTGTGAAAACTGGTATCATGCGAATAGCCAAGGAAAAGGGGACCGTTTTGGGATCGCGAGCGACGTGATACTTACTGGAATCAGGGTGGCGACGCAGGTTAGCGGCGCTGATTGGAATCCAGTCGGGGTCGCCAATGTGATAGGAAAGAATTGGTTTGGCAAGTTGGGCTTTGAACAAAGCTTGGACTGACAATCTGTTGTAGGGTTCTCCATCTCTGTTGCTGATGATTGGTTGTTGATCATGGTTGAAAGTGGTGGGGAAGATTCCTGCTCTTGCTGTAGGTTTAGCAATCTCAGTTGATGAACCATTAGAGTAGGAGTTGGACGCAAGTGGGGAGCCTTGGAACATGATAACGTGGGGAGGAGGATGGTTCCTGGGGAGAATGCCGGTCGGGTCCTTTGGATTCACAAGTTGCGCAACTCGGTAGAGGATATACTCGAAGTGCGGAAGGAAGTCAATCGAGAAGTTGATGCCGTTGGTAGGGACTGGAGTGAGGTCAGAGTAGACATCCATGTAGTAGGTTTCCTCATTTGCTTCAGTTGGTTGCAGGGTAAACAGTTGGAGGAAGTCCAGAGGTTGGCAGACCACATAGTTGATTGCAAGTGTGTCATCATTGACATCATCAAGATCCAATTGAACAAGGGAGGGCCTGGTAATCATGGGGAAGCAGGTTGCAAAGTTGGACAAGAATAGATCTGCAGGTGGAAGGTTGCCAATATGGAAGCGGTTGTTGGATAATTCTGGTTCCCTCGATCGTCGTCGCGTCTTGCGATTAATGAGACCATGTTCGAATAAGGCAAGGCGGATGATTGTCTGGGCAGTTCGTAAGGCAATCGATCGTTGTTCCTCGTCGTCCAATCGAAAAGAATTCGTGTATGCGACAAGATAGGGATTCGCGCGCGAGAAATTCAAGTCCACGCGAAACATTTTCCGATAGCGTTTCAATCCGCGATAAGGAATGCAAAAGGCAGGGGAAAAGATCGGCTTCAAAGAAGGCATGGTTAGCAAAGCGGGGGAGCGTCCGAAAAGTAGTGGTATCAGGGAACAAACTTAGAGCGGCAGCGGTAGACTTGATATCTTTGGCGATCTGGAACAAGTGTTTCGGGTAGAGGTCGTGTTGACGAAATCCGTGTCGGTGGTATGTGCTGTGGCGGTGGTGGGTTATGTAGTAGAGTCGGAGCGCGTAGATGAGTCCGACAGCACATTGCGTTTCCATCGGGCAGTGGGGAGGGTTTTCGTAGAAGTCGCGGGTGATGTCGTAGTACTTATCCGGGATGCCGAAGGTCAAAAGGGAGCGTTGTTCGTCGGTGAAATGCTGGGTTAGCAAGTTGGTAGCACGGTTCAGAGTGTGAATCATGCCGAGTAGGTAGAACTTGTCGTCGCGGGAATACCGAGGGGGGAGTTAGGACTTGGCATCTGATGTCTGAGAGTGATGTGGCGCGATATAGGCTTCATGTCGGATGACGTGATGTCGCGAATGTGATGAACTTCCGGTGGAGCGGCGAGAAAGTTGAGACAGAAAGCTGCGATAGTGGTGCTGATTTCGATGCAAAGCGGTAGGTCGCGTAGATGGATGGTACCGTTCAGTGGGTCGTCCAGCGTAGCTTCTGAGAACATCAAGGCCGATGATGGATGGTGAGCTGGGTCCTGGAACATTGCGTAAGGGCGTTGGTGAACTGGGGCAAGAGGATTCAAATGCCTTAGGGGCGGTTCAGGAAAAAGTGGGGGGTAGCATCCGGACTGGTTGTTGAGTTGCTGCTTTGGGTAGCTCATTTAGTGCTTCCAAAATTGGGTTAGTTGCTGTTTCTTCCACAAATTCCTCTTCAATGCTTTCAATGATCATGGGTTCTGGCATGATTTCAACTTCTGGTAAGACTTCAGGGTCAGGAACAGGGTCAGAAGCAGGGTAAAAGTTAACAGATGGCTTAGTTGGTGAATTATCACTGGGGGAGTAATAATTTTCACCAACATCAGCACAATCAGGGTCAGGGAAGAGGGGTAAATCTTCCAATTTGATAGGAACAGGATGCTGGACACTCAAGGAAGTGGAGGAAAGGCTGGGATCAGTGGGATTGTGGGCTCTGTAGGCACACTGGGGTGGACTGGATTGGATCGCCGTACCGTCCACGACAGTAAACTCGACAGTATCATCATCATCACAGTACGATTCCAAGGCCTTTTCTTCAGCAGTTAGGGGGCCGCGTGGTGCAAAGTGGACAAAAAGGGTCAATATCAAACGAGTCATCGGTAGGCGAAGCGGGCTGGGAAAATGGTCGAGTGGATGCGTCATCGGCAGAATGGTCATTGAAGTTGGGACGCGGGGACGGTGTCTCGGGATAACACGGACTGTAAATACGGCGGTTGTCGGGGGACTGTGGCGCTGACGCGAAGGGAGTTTGGACGGAATCTGGAGTTTCGGCACAAAAATTACGAGTCCCGAGTTCAGCACTGCGGTCATGACACGTCATAGTTTGCGTTCGCGAGGCTGCAGAGTTGTCGACGTCCACCAATACGCGCGGGGGCGAGGGAAAATTTTGAACAGTCATTTCTCGAGAACCATCTGTCGGAATTCGCTCAAATTTGGCCAGGATGTCGACCATACGGTGTGCTGGCGGCACGGAGTGTGAGTTTCGTTGCCCGATTACGCTGCGAACGAGGATGAGCAAATCAAGAATGGGCATCAACTGTTCATCTCCAGTCATCTTGATGGCAATTATGACAAGGTCTTCAAGGTCCTCATGATGCTGTAGAAAGCCAGTAAACTCAGTGAGGGTTGGAGCATAACCGAAGGAAGCAATTCTGTGGGTAAAAGTGGCGATTTCTGACTCCAGGCCAGGATGACTGGGGTGGATGAGTGTGGGAGGTTCTTTGGATTCTCCCTGGCATTGCTTTCTGGCTGGGGGAGGCTGATACCTTGATGGTGAAGGATGGAATGGGAGGTTAAAGAGATGAGCAAAGAGACAGTCATGGAGATCTTTGCATGTCTTCTGAAGGGTGGTGAAGCCAGATGGATTCATGCACCCGGAGCTTGAAAATTGGATTGTGAGCAGGTTGGGCAAAGTTGGTCAAGGTGGTAACTTTTGCGGTTGGAATGCTTGGAGTGTTGGCTCTGGACTTGTAGGTGAGCGTGGGAGGCGAATTTGGAGCTTTCTGGGGCGTTTTCAAGTCGTTTGTATCATCGGTGAGATCGATTACGTTGTGTTCGTTCGGGTTAGTGCGGCGCTTGGCGGCGGTAGTAGTGTGCTCCTCTGTAGTAAAACATCAGTAGGTCCAATGTTATTGCTCATAACATTGGTAGATGCAGCAGGTAAGGTAGTTGGACCGTTTTTGTTTGTAGTTTCGCCCATTTTGTTGTAGTAGTTGTCCATGGTAGTTGTGGTTGTAGTGGTCTGCATCTTTGCAGCCTTCTTGGTGGTAGAAGTAGCCCTGTGGCTAACTTTAGTGTCCTGCTGTGGTGGAGCTGCAAAAGCCTGCTGCTTGCGCTCGTCGGGGTGGAGGTTGCGATCCTCTTCAATAATATCATCGATGTCGTCGGAGGTTAACTTGCAGACGTCAAAATAGGCGGGACCTTTCTCAGAGGTGCGCCTCTTCTTCTTGTTGTTTGGGAGGTCCTGATCGTCATCAGGGGTAGTGGTTGGAGAAGGGATGTAACGGACACGGGAGGGGAGCTTGGATTTCTTCGGAGATCCATAGGCTAGGGCACCTTTGTAGAGGGCGGGATGGGTGGGCGTGTCAGGAGGGACAGGAGATGCGCCGAGTTCGGCGGGGTGGTCGACGTTAGCGTCGAACGCGTCAGGGTTAGCGCCTTTGGAGGCGGACCTAGAGGCGCGAGGGGCAAGGGAGGGCGGAGGTAAGTTCTGCATGGTGGACTTAAAAAGTTCTGTTGCCTTCAAGGGTGAGTTTAAATCCGTTGCTGGCGAATCCAAAAGGCGAGGGAAATTAATAGCAGTTAAGCGTAGGTTCTTAACGGCCGTAGGTAGATTCGACCAATGATCGGAGACATTGGTCGAGTATTTTCCTCGACGGTAGAGCCTTGGACCGGTGGTACGAGGCGAGCAACCATGACAGTATTCGTGTGATCGGTACGCGAGTACTGGCCGACGGTAGACTTAAGGTTAGTAGGACCTAGAAGTCTGCCGTCGGACTTGACGGGAGAAGCGAACGTGACGGATCGTCCAGCTTTGGGCGTAGGAGTCCTGAAGATGTGGACCATGATGGTAGATTTGTTGTTACAAATATGTAGAAGATGTAGAACTAAGTAGTAAAGGCCTTTACTGTTTTTGGTTTGTGGAAATTATAAGTTAAAATGTAGATGAAAAATGAAAGTGAGATCTCCAATATTAGTTGGAGTCTCACAAAAGTTATGTTGCTTTAATCCCACTTGTTGAGTGGTGTTTGAGTTATGAATCCCATAGTAAAAGTTGTGTTGTCAATAAAATTGACAACATAACAGATTTGAATACTTAGGGAAACTCAGGGCAACATGATTTAAATTCCTTGTGTGGTCGCGGGATCCAGAGTTCTGATTCGCAGAACTAATGGCACGAGTCACGGACAGACGAAGGAAAATAAAGGACTGTCTACCGTATTACCGTATGGTATTTAACCTTACAGTAATTACGAGTGACAGTGTGACAGAGTGACAGTAGATCTCTAACACTTCCCTTTTCAGAAATGGTATAATACCCATCGATAGTCATGACAACACTTCGCAAGCACCAGCTGGACCAGTCCCAGGTCCCAGGTCCGAGGTTCCAGTATGTCCCAGACGATAGATTCTAAACGCAACACGTTGTTGGATTCCGTGCGCGTCATTAATGCCACGGTACTAGTACTACGTACTATACGTACTACAGCAAGAACATGAGAGTAGCTACCTGGTACTACCGGTAGTAGACTGTGAGGTCGTATGACATATGACATACTGTAGATTTTATATACACTAGTGGGTGCCTCACATTTGATCGGAGTGTCTACATACAGGAAACTGGACGTACAGTACCCCCAACCTGGTCGTACTCCGTACCACTACTTTTTTCCCCTACAGTATGCAGTACCATGGTACCAACGTAGGAAACTTCATGAAGTACGGTATATTTTACAGTACCAGGTAGCATTTGTCAAGCAACCTGTTCACAGCAAATTCAATGAGTATTCCATCCAGTAACTTTGAATTAGTACAGTATTGTAGTTCAGTAACGTAACACACTGTCGTTTCAACATAAATTACCGTCCGTTTATGTACTGTAGACCTGTAGTACATGTAATCCACGTAACAGTGCAACATTTGATCCAGTACCCCAGAGTGGTCATACTCCGTAACAGACGGACGGACTGACACACGCACGCACACAATTAATTTAATAATATAGTAGGATATGTCATAGATAGAACTGTACACACTACGTGTACTATGAGCATACGCAACAAGGTTCCCGTACAAGACCTGGTACAAGGTACAAGTATACAGGTACAGTACCAGTAGTATCTTCTGTGGCTCCGTTCTCAGTTGCTCTCCAGTATGCAGTGCTACAGTTTGACTCAATACTACAGTAGAGTTCTCACATGCATACACAGAGAACTTCATAGCAGGGCTATCGTCAGCATTCTGAGTGGAGAAGCGCTCCAAGTGCAAGTCCTTGTTTGTACTTATTCGTACAAGCACAAGTTGTGTGAACTTGAAATCAGACCCTATTTCCTACTGTGTCGTATTGAATATCGTGTATAAATTTCAATAATTCCTTCACAAACCAGGATTCGACGACGACATCACAGAAATGATCATGAACCGAACAGCGACGGCAGCAACTCTCTTGTTGATACTAACAGCATCAACCGTGTCTGCCTTTAACCCGTCATCTCCACATTCCTTGGTGGGTCGTAGCGGTGGTGGTGTTATTAGCATCTATCGTGTTTCTTTCAGGGCAGCAGCTCTGCTACAGCTGGGGCAACATCATACGAGTAGGAGTACCATGCAACTGCATTCCTCTCCCAACAATGACTTTGATTCGGATTTCCCTCCCCCCAAGGATAATGATGATTCAAATGATGGGGTTGATTGGGATGCCGAATGGAAGAAGGTTGTAGCCAATAAGGATCAGCCCAAACAGCGCCCAGGTCAAGATTTTTACAAATCCGACGCTGAAATTGTTGTCACCAAAACCGTCAATCGTAGCATTGAAACTGTCCAAAAACAAGTTGCGGCGGCCAAGAAGGACTTGCTGCCTTCCTTCACAAGCACGGCGGCACTCACAAACGATTGGAGATTTTGGGTTGCTCTGATGGCAATCGTGTCAGTGGCAACCGCAGTATTGACGGCTCCGCCACCATTGCCTGTGGACCAGAGCTATTATATCTAAGGAAATGGCGAAAACACAGCGGTGGTGGTGAGAAGTGAGAGGGTGGATGGTCAGAGGTGGTCGTTCCGCATCGGTGGCCTCTGCCTGAATTTGCACTCGCATGAGGTTCTTTCTCCATTTTCAACATTCTCCTACATTATGTGCGTGATTAACGATTTTGCCTCTTGCCACTTGTGGTACAATTGCTGTAGTCTATTTGGAAAATAGAACTGCTACTCTAGAGTTGTACTAAATTCGTCACATTGATTGGATCAAGATAAACATCAAATACACAGCAAACCTAGCTACTCTCCGCAACTTCCTCCTTGTTCTCCTTTTTCGTGGACGGTAGGTGCCCCCTCCTCACGTCAAAGAGATATGCAGGAACACCCAAAATACCGGCATCGCCAAAACCACCACCGCCACAGCCAATCCGAGCGATTCGTTGCGAGTTCCCATCACCGTCATCGCTGTGGTGCGTGTCGACATCGACGGCATAAAGCGGGTAGTCGGCGTTGGACACTAGCGTTGAAAGTGGCGCATGAATGTTACTGTCAGAGTGGGAATCCCACAGACACAATCGACCATCGACGCCCCAGGACAACACCAAATCCTGAGACTCACCTCCTCCACAGTAGGCTGCTCCATAGAGTGGTCTGCCTGGGATGTGACCACCCTCCAACACAGCCTTGCAAGAAGGCCTGATAATGGGACCATCAATGTGAATATCCCACAAAATTAAATGCCCTGTCGCGACGCACGACGCCAAACGCGCACCAGTTGCATCCCAACAAAAGGATGTCAGGTGGGAATTGTTTCCTGGCAATGTGACGGGAGCGACGCACACCCCTCGACCGTTCACAAGTCGTAGCGATCCATCCGATAAAGCAACGCCCAGGAGACCGTTGGCCAGACAATACTGCGCGTCGAATACGTAGACGATGTTGTGAGGGTTTCGTTCCCCGCCAAAGGCAACACGCGAATTTTCCTCGCCCGCAGCCGTCTTCAGCCTCTTGGAACTTGTGTTTTCCTTGTTGTCCAGACCGAGGCCGCCGATTGTGACATTCTTCACTGATACCCCGTAGCCAAAATCGTCAAGGCAAGTGAAGCGAATGCTCATCACCTCGACGAGCTTGATGCTGCCTGATGACACAATTACATTGTCAGCGTCGTCGGAGGCAATCTCCCATAGATGCACAAAATCGTCTGAGCTAGTCATCAAGAAGTTGTTGCATTCACCGTCCCCGGCCGCAATGCCTTTCCAATGCGTAATGAACTGTATAGTGTAGACTTGTGGTGGCTCTCTTTCTTCATCGCCACTTGGTATCGATTTGTGATCCAATGCCCCGTGATCCAACGTATAAAGACAAGTCCATGTCCCTTCTGCGTTCGAGGCGGACCAGACCTTGACAATTCCATCTGCTCCACCTGATGCCAACAAGTACTTGTGTTTGCACTCGCGATCAAGCGTGTCGTCCCCCCACGACCACGGCGCCCTGTTATCATACATTAGCAACGAGAGGGGAGGTCACGGTAAGCAGGTGAAAAAGAACTTGGAGCCTCTCCCCATCGCAGAGGGAATCAGGACTTACCACCCTACTCGCAGACACTCGGCTTCTTTGCTATGCTCCGTCAACGTTTGCAAAAGACGGTGCGATGCTACATCCCATACACGAATGGTGGCATCCTGACTAGCTGTTGCCATATAGTTGCCGCAAGGTGAAAACTGAAGTCCATAAATCGTTTCCTTGTGACCAAGACATAGCGCTTCATTAGGTCGTTCACCTACAACCAGGGGCTGATAGATTCCCGTACCAAACGACTGCGAGAAAGATAGGGCTGCCTTGACAGCCTCAGGTCGTCGGGAAACCACGTAGGCTTGGAAGGATCTCTCGAGAGTCGATGGAGAATCCGGTAGCTGATCAATGTTTTGAAGAGTGAAAGGTACTTCATCTAAACCAGATGGATGGCGGGGTGGACGAAATGGCAACTCTCCATCTTGAAGTGGTTCGTCCTCATCAATTGCGTGCAGTCCCTGTAAGGCGTGAAACAAATCGTCGGTCGGTATCCCTGGAAACTCCGGTCGGTGAACTTCATTCTCAAGTTGACAGGGCTGGCAGTACATATACCAAGGAAGTTCGTCGGTTTCGTCAGTCTTATCATAGTGTATTGGTGGCGAATCCGGCATTTGTTCAAGGGTGAGTTTAACGAGATCGTGTTCCAAAGAGGCCAACAGATCTGAATCTGAATCCGAATCGCCAAAGATATTATCGTAGTCAAGTTCGTCAAGACTACCGCGTTCAATTTCGTCGATTTCGATATCCTCTAAAGTTCCAGAAAGCAAGAAATCAATGTCAGATTGGTCGGCCTCGTTCGGATGGTCAAACTCCTCCACTTGGTCTCCAAATGAATTGTGGAAAACCTGCGCTAAGAACAAGGTGTCCTCGGTTTGTTCTTCTTCAATGGGAAGGCAAAAGGCGTCAATATCAATCGGTGTCAGCTCGTCAGGCGATAGTAGTAAGTCGTCGTCTCCAGCACTACTTGTATCGGCTCCGCTGCCTGTCGCCGTAAATGTTGCCTCTACCGTGTGGCGTTCTATAACTTCCAAGTTCCGATTGACACTGTCACCTTCCACGCCCGTTCCTTGATTTATAGTCTCATGTGCACCCTCGTCTGAGGCGTCTCGAGGACCGCGAATATACTGTTTGTTCCTTGTTTCTTCGGTTGTCTTCGTTTCCGAGGCCCCGCACTGTTGGAAAACCAAGGAGGCCCTTTCCCTAGGCTCTTCTTCGTGGACTTCTTCGTCGGCGCCGTTCTCTTGATTACTGATGCTGTCAGAGATCACAAGATTTGCCAAGGACAGCTCCACCTCCTTGGTTGTACTTCGTTCGTCTTCTAATGATGAGCTAATGGTCAAATGCTGGAGAGGAGGGGAACAAGCGATTGCTGCTTCCGTCCGAGAAAAATGGAAACGTTGTTGTCATTTCTTGATCGCATCTTAGCACGAACGCAATCTCTCTTCTTAAGAATGCCTGTAGACTGTGGTATCCCGTAGTTGTACCTAGTAGTCCGTTGCCACAGTACACTTAAATCCTCCGCGGAATCAAAGATTACGTGACTACGACTCGGAGGCAACCACAGCAAATCAAGAAAAATGGCAAGCCAGCTAAAAGAGAGTTCTACGACGACTCGGTCCCGCTACTACTACCACCATCGGCACCGCCTCCCCCGCCGCCGCCCATAGGGATGGGAATGGCGAGCCCTCCTCCGCTGGGGACGCGACGTGCAATTTCTCCGATCATTCGCTGCGGCGGCTGACCCTGAAGCCACACCGTCCCAGGTCCTGTCAAGGTTGTTACAAAGAGACCTTCACCACCAAACATTGCGTTCTTGATCCCTTGCATCATTTGAACATCTGCGGGGGCACGGGATGTACAAAGTGAGCTAGCGATGACAAGGGCGACGGGTGCATTATTCCACCCAATAACAACGTACCATAGTCAACTCCTTGAGTAAAGGCAACCAGACATCCGGATGAAATTCGCAATTGTTCACCTTCGTCCAAATCTCGTCTAATAAGCGTTCCTCCGGCCTTGACAAATACATCGCCTTCTCCAGTGAGAGCTTGCAAGACAAATCCTTCACCTCCAAAGAAACCGGATGTCATGTTCTTAGTGAACTCCATTTGTATATCAATAGTGTGTGACGCACACAAGAGCGCTCCCTTTTGACACACCAATTTGCCTCCGTATTCTTCTACAGATAGTCGTAGTATCTTGGAAGGAAAATCGGTCCCCAACGCCACTTGACCGTGAGTTCCGGGTGGACCGTCGTAACGATAATCGCTGATGAAAACATTCTGACCAGTCAACATTCTCTTGAACCCGGCACTCATCCCACCTCCCGTCGTAGTTTCCATGGTGATACCGTCCGTCATGAACATCATGGCACCTGATTCGGCCCTCAATACTTGGCCTGGTTCGAGGTTAATTGTGACAATCTGACTTTCGTTGCCTTCAATCTTGGACGCCACAGTAAAATTGATGGGAATGCCCACGACCCCATCGGAACTAGTTTTGGCAGGCAAATTGTCGTTGGAAGCGTAATACCGAGCAGCTTGGGAACCAAGAAGGCCATGTCCACCAACGAGGCGCCTGGTGGTTGTCATCGTCATAGGGACGATCAGACTCGGTGACACTGATGCTGCTGCACGTGGGAGTTGCCGAGCCACAGCCGCTCCAGCAATACGCGAGAACGACGCCATTGACGTGTGTCTGATACAGGTATGGATCAATGAAAACCTTTGATTTCTGTGAAGACAGAGATCAGTGATCGATTGACTTCTTAATCCTGAGGAGGGAGTGATGGGGATGGAGGAGGATGCTTCTAACACGCAATGCGCATACGCTATCAGTAGTACATGTACCAGTATTGTGATTGCACAGTCCACAGTACGTGGTAATACGATTCGTCCACGATACTGTGCGGTACTACCGTAATTTTACTTGTCGATGCAGCAGATACAGTATGATACCCAGTACTTCTACATGGGACCTGGGACTACTGACTACTACAGAAAAATCACTACTCAGATTTCACCTCCATTATACATGCATGCATCGCAGGAACCGCCGGTACTCGAGTACCATGGTACCAGGTAGCTATGTACTCTACCTACCAAATACCCGTATGCGTACTAAATAAACTGTAAAGCCAAGACGCAGTATCATACAAGTAGCTTGTAATAGTAGTAATCCAGGCTCCAGGCTCTATGCTGAATGCTGAGTATGCATATGCTCATATAATCATGTGATGAGAGAGGCAATGTACACTCCAGTACCTGTTCGATCGGCTAGCTTTGTAGTGCAGGGTAACTGGTAACTGGTACTCCAGCGTGGCCTTCGACAATGGTGCCGCGGTATCCAGCACGAGGCAGACCCGAAACGGATCAGTTCTTTTTTCAAAACTGGCATTACCTCTCTCTATATTTTGTTGTCGACACTACTCTATTTTCACACTGTACCGGTACTCCTTTAGCCACATCCAAAGAAGTGTGATCCGCTCAATTCAGTTTCTTGAGATGAACAACGTGGTCGCCGTGACCTCTGTGATTGGCACGGTCAAGAAACTCATATCCATGTGATACAATGGTAAACCCATTTGAAAGGTAAAAATCCGACGCGCGCTTGTTGGACACGACCGAGCTGGCTTCCAGAATATCATAGCGACCATCACTGATGCAATACGCCGACGCGTACTCGATCAGTTTCCTTCCAAGTCCGTGTTTGCGGTGCGCTCCATCGACGAAAAAGTCGGTAATGGCCCAATGCGGACCGACGAGTTCTGGCATTCCATCGTCCGTTTGCAACAGCAAAAAGCCAACCACGGTTTCCCCCACCTTGGCGACAATGGAAACCTTGTCCGGATCATAGTCGTGGCCGTTGGTGCCGTTGGCGAACCATTCCCGGTAGTCGTCTCCGTCAAAAGGCTCTCCCGTACCGCCGCCATCTTCCATCGTCTGGTGCTCATAGTGATAGTTTTCTAAAATCAGCAAGAGACTCTCCTTATCTTTCTCTTGAAATAGACCAACAAAGTAATTTGAATCGGAATTCGGCATGATGCTTCGCCCGTGAGTAATTGTTGCGTCGAGGCTCGTCACAGTGGACGACATCGTGGGATGGATTTTCATCTTGAGCATCATGGGGAAGAAACGAGTTGACTTGTAGAATCCAGATTGCATTCGATATGGCTGCTTCCTTACTTCAATTTTATGACCAATGCTTGCTTCCACTCCCAACGTGCCCCAAGCCCCAACGCCACGGCACGGCGACGTGATCGTGCTCAATTGGACCTATCACGACTGCAACAGCGGAACATGTTTGAATCGATGTCCATTCACTGGTACAAATAATACGGAGGTCCCGACTCTCGAGGAGCACGCAACACTGAGAACTGGTGGCGGTTTGCTCGATTTCAATATTTCTCCGTTAATTCGACACGGGAATGAGATGTTGAATGGACAGAATACTGTGTACTGCAGTACTGTACAACTCCGTATTCTGGGTTTCTTCGTGCCATTGTTGGGCGTTGGGGCATGTGGATCGTGAATCGTGAACACGAATCATTCCAACATACTCGAGTATACCGGTAGTAGCGTCAGTCATAACGTCGGCAGCCGGCAAATACATATATACTGGTATCGCTATTGTACTCCGAGTGCAAAGCAACTGATGACGGCAACAACGCCCATCAGTCTACCGTCAATGTTCTCCCAGCCTACCTGCGAATCACTTCCATGCACGTTTCATGCGAGGCGGCACGATCGTACTAGCCTGTCAATTAAGATTACACTCCCTTGCTGGTGCACCAGTTCCACCTCCTGCCACCCGAAGTTCTGTGCGATTGGCGATCGGACATGATCCTGTTCTCCTGTTCACCAGAGCCTTACCATGAAATGGAAATACCTCCCCATTGGGTTAGTCCTCCTACTTGCTTCCCCCTGTTTGGGAATTGTCAATGCCTCTGCCTCACATTGTTTTGTTAACTTGTACTCAGAGTTTCCTTCATTGCATGATGCAACGTTGACGATACATCCGCACCAAAGACTGAGGGGTTTCTTTCAGCCACTCACAGCACCACGAGTTGAGCATTTACTTTCCCACCGGCTGGCACGACAGGATGTAGTAGAGTGCTGAGGAATAGTAGGATCGAGTAGAACAAAAGGAGTACTGTTAGTTGTTTAGCCGTTTGTCCACACTCGTACTCGACGAGTACATCACAGTACCGAGGAATGTCGTCCGACTGTGGTTACCCATTCAACACGTAAACCTAGTACAAAAACAGTATCATTAACCATGTCAAGAACATTCATGCAAAACAGCCAATAATGATGCCCTCCAAGTTGATACACATCTACTGGTTTTTTCTCTTTGATTAAGATTCTTGCTAGTAGCAAGAATTGTGAAGTGAGCAACTACGCCGGAGACATGGGCGCTAACCAAATGTTTTGTAGTGAGTGAAGGGATGTGCGCATGAATGCATGCAGATTCCTGCATAGGAGCAAAAAACAGCTAGCAATGTGAGGACAGCAGCACTGCACAACTCTGGTTCTCAAGTTCTTCATTTCCTTGTCATGGCAAATTCTCCAGCCAGCTAGCTTTAGGCACTTCTTGCTTGAAGTCTACAGTTATGATGAATGAGTGACAACTCCTTGAAACCAACAATGAAGGCATACATGACAACAGAAGAAGGCTCCAGCAACTGACGGCAAGATACTGAATTTCTTGGAGTCATGATCCTGCGCCCAAAGCTTGAGTCCAGGAAGGTCACATTAATCATTGAGATTGATAACGTCGCTGTCTAGCTAATCACAGTCCTTCTTCTCCTTTCTTTGGGACAACAGGTACGAATCAAATGTGCCGGTTCACAGCCTTCTGAGTATCCGCCAGGCATGACCAAATTACAGGTTTGCTAGAGGCTGGTTAGCTAATGATTTTGTCTAGGAGGAGGCCTTCAACAATCATCGAGCATTCACATTGTTCCAGCCATCGGAAATAAAATGATTAGTTGATCAATTGATCTCCCATTGGTAAGCAGGGAAAGGCGGCCATTCCATAAACCATAGACTTCCAATGTATACTTGATCCATGGAAAGGAGGCGAGACAATGGTTGTGAATCAAAATTCAGCATTCAGTAGGAGCGGCATCAATGATGATGCTCAAGAAGTTGACAAAGACTGCAAATGCGAATCATCAGCATGCTGGCCTGCAGCAGCAGCAAACAGAGTGGCATCAGAAAGTCCTCTGTTTGAACCCGAAAAAGTTGTGCGGCAATTCTCAGGAGTTGAAAATGCCATGGATCCACACCAACACTAGGATTGTCTGTGCCGACTCTTCCTTTGCCTCCTGTTGCTGCAGCAACGCTTCTCTTGAAAAGCAATTGTATGAGTTTCAGAGGCGTCATGAAGATTGCAACTCAAACCTTTCCCATCATGTATCTGGCTTCAGTTGAGCTCAATCACCATGGTGACCACGTCAAGCAACTACTGGGTGGCAAACTGCTAATCCATCCATGCTTGAATTTGTATGGATGGATTGTCAGAGGCAATACTTCCTGCCACAGCATTCTTATGTGAAGCAGGTAATCTATACCTACAAGCACTAGCACTACTAAGAACGGCAAGTACATGTCCCCAACAACACAGATTCTATGAATATTGAGTTCCATGTCCCACAACCGAAGGCAGCAGAGTTCTAGCTACTTAAGTGCATGTGGAATGATTGAAAGGAAGCACAGCAATCGGGCACGACAAGACACACTGGGGCTGGCAGGCAAACGTGAGACTCCTCACGACGACTCTGTATTCCGAGTCAACATGGCAATTTTGCCACCATGACTTGTCAATACATGGCTTGCAACCAGCATACAGTCAATTAACTCAGACACAGAAGAGCCAAAAGATAATTAAGATCATACTTGATGAAGTACGGAATGACAATGGGTTCAATTTGGTGAATGTTCATCGTAGTAGGCAGAATCCGGAGCCTCCCAGAAGGAGCGAGCCCAACCCTACTATTGAGCAAGCCGGTCGTGGTGATCTGAGGGTGGACTGCTATGCACACCTCCACCCTACCAAAAAGTGGAAAGGTGGTGTGGAAGTGCTATGTTCCCTTCAGGGGCATTGCAAGGGTCTGCAAGAGTTGTCTCTCCACATTTGTGCGTTTTCTATGCATGCTGGATGAAAATCAAACCAAGAAGGACACATGCTGGGTGTGCTACAACAAGAAAGGAAAAGCGTGATATCCTGTTCACATAACTGAGCACCACAGTGTCTCAGGAATAGATTGCAATGTTAACATTACTAGAATATGACTGGTTGTTTGAAAGGTACGACTGGTAACAAAGCATCACTATGGTGCGTCACGTTAACGTTCAGCTAAATCATATTTCAGTGCAGCATTGCATGCTTATTACATTGTGTTGTCAATGAAGACATGGAAAACAAGGACATGAAACTTCTTGTATCTGTGAACTTGCCTAAAACATCTTGTGAACTTGGATTGCCAAGGCTGCAAAAGAAAAGTTCCACCAACTTAAAAATCTAGTTGAATCATGATTTAATGGATTATGAATTATGAACATTTGGAAACGTCGAACCTTGGATCGGCACCACCGATCAGTAACGAATGTCGTAGTAAAGAATGTCCGATCCTGCATTCTCCTCCTACCGGTAGTTTTTTTCTGAGGTTTTGTGATACGATACGCCATTCAACATTCAAAAGCATGTCTCAGGAAAGTATTGCTTTTAATCGTTGTTTGCTTCGCCGTCAAGGTCACCTGTAATGACGGAAAGGTTGAGGTAGACAATACGGAAGAATCCTATCCGAACCCTAACAAAATGACCCCCTTGGTAAAGGTCATTCTTCCCTCATGCTAGGTATTTATACGCCAAGAAGTCGTATACATCGATGTCGTATGTCCTACAGTTTCTGTTATAGAGCTCGAAAGATGCCGGTAGTATTTATTTACCTGACGCACGCTCAGAGAGCTGCGAGAACTGAAACTCCGCACGTCCACGTAGGCACAGAATAAACAAGAATCTTTATATCGGAATCGTGCTCAACAGCCCCTTTATGATTAATTTGCAGCGATCTTTTTGGGGCTCTATGTGAACTCTCAAGTTCCTCAACACTAAGAGACCCGAACTCGATACTACCTGGTATGTACCCTGGAAACGATACCCTCGTATTCTACTCGGAATCTTGGTCTACTCTGTATTCCACAGTATGCATACTCCGATTACTTGATATTCCTCCAGGTCTATATAATCTGCAGTACTTGTGCCTTTTTCGTGTGCACATAAAGTCATCGTCAGCATAACCATGGAATTTTGTATTTTTCCGGTGTCTGACGACTGCAAAGACCATCAACTCTGCATCATTCTACACTACAAGTACATACTATCATCAAATACGACAAATATACCCAGTTTATACTCCGAGTATCATACAATAGTGCTTATATGGAAAAGGTGCTCCTGAAGACCGAGATAGCGTCAACAGTCAACACGCCTACGTTCTGACTCGAATCGGGTCTGCTTGTTCAGTCTAGACTCTAGCTAGACCATCCAGTTCAGTCATTTTCAGCTGAAGGGTTCAGTACAAGAACCTGCTACCTGCACCCTGCATCACTGGTGGAATAATCATACCACGCACTGCGCCATCGTTAACATTGAAGCACAGCCACGAGCACAACCTGGATCGCAAACCAATTGAACTCCGACCTCCGACTATTATCTGTCACCGAGTGTTTCCTTCGGTCCTTCGGGCACACACCATTTGGCATTGCGAACATGGCTCACATTGGACACTTCCAGCACATCGAAGGCGATGAACACAGTCGAAGCATGGCATGTTTAGCACCACCTATTCTCTTGCGACACAAGGATGGATACATGGAACAGGTTATGATCTGCACACTGTGTCAAGAGTTGCCGTTGGACCCCGTCGTGACTCCGTGCAATCACATGTTTTGTCGCGATTGCATCTTTGAGGCTCTTCATCATCGATCCGAATGTCCCAACGATCGGCAGCGCTTGACGGCTGGCACGTTGAAGCCAATTGACGGGATCGCCCGTCGTGTGTGGGAACAGATTGGTGTCAGTTGTCCCACACCCTCGTGTGGATGGACCGGGACGGTTGGGAACTACAAGAATCATGCCATGCGATGTCAACAGACTAATGGCGATGGAACAACGATTGCAGAATATGAACAGAAACTTGAAGATTTGAAACACATGCATCACTGCGAGATTAAGGAACTCGAGTCTAGTTACGAGGCGGAAATGGAGGCACTCCACACCACCCATGCTCGAGAAATGGAGGAGGCTCTTGCCAAGCAACTGAAGAAATTTGAACAAATTGCTCAAATATATAATAATCAACGGCTTCCCATGATGAGAGCGAAAGCAAAAGCGAAAGGGAAGGAAGAGGCACTGGCAGAACACGACCCGAATTACGAGTACGATCGGACTCGGGTAGTGGAGCTGACGCAGCTCATCTGTCGGAACTTGGAAAGCCCGCCAGAATCTATAGACCGAAATCGCATCTATTCCTGCGTCAAGAAATGTTCTGACGATGTAAAGGCAAATTGGGCGGACAATCCAGAGAATCTCAGATTGCATGTCCGAATGCTATTGAACGTTTGCAGAGCCTCCACATGGTTCACAGAACGCCAACAAGCACAGATTGAACAATGGTGTATTGATAGAGGGTGGTGAGGTGGTAATTTGTCGAAAGGGGTGGAAATATCAATTATTGGTGGCATTCGAAGTTCTAGCGATCTTCTTACACTGTCAACTGAACCGCGTCGAGCGCACAACAACAACAATTTTGACCTGTCATTTCTCTTGTCAGCTACAACTATGGTTTTGCTGTGAACATTCACGTCGGCCTTGGAGGTATGCCTTGATAATGATGGGTTGTTTGAAAAGTTGCTTCTGCACGACGATACGAACCTGAGGAAACCTCGGGTGATTCTTCCTATGGTTGATTTATTTAAGACGACTTCTTTCGACTTGATTTCACTTTTCGTCCTTCGCTTAGTCTACCTTCTTATGCACAGGAGTTGCATCTCCCTTTTACCATCAAAAATCGCCACGCAGTGGAGGGATATTCAACCATCCATCGTCGACACTTACATTTCTACAACATTTTTTAACAATGACAACATAATAGAGCCGACGCCGCATAGTGTCATCGATGCTTGCCTTTTTGAAGACAAATTGGAACGGCATTCTGGAATCCACTTCGTCACGGCCATTTCCGAAAGGCAAATATCGTCAGCACCTCTCTAGCAAATCATAACTTGACCATCGTCTCCAAGGCTCAACCCTGGGTGTCATTTCCATACAACTTTATTGACACTTTCAGCGAATGTTCAAACATTTTCCTTGGCCGGGAGGCCACAATGATGAACATCAGCGGGAGGGAATGGCATCGTCAATGACTCACGCTGCTCATTCGAATTCAACTTTTTGTCACATGGTCGGCAACGATAGGGTGATGCCAACCCTGCCATGCTGAAATGCAGCGTCAACTTCCCACCTGTCATTGACGTGGACAGCGACCAATGTGTCTCCTTGTAGAATAACAGGGACGTCATCACGAAGATGTAATGGAACCTTTCGGCCTCGAAGGAAATCCTTCAACTTGATTGGGCTGCTCTTCCAGGAAGGGGTGAAGGGAGCGTTCTTTACTTCGCCAGAGGCAGCGATGGTGAATGCCGCCTCGGCGGATAACTCGTTGTCCAATCGGATATCTAAAGTCCTTTCGTCTTCACTTGCGTCATGGTCATTTGCAACTGACCACTCGATCCGTTGCCTGATTGTTGCAGCTCCAGATAACATTGGGATATCGCCATCGCGGAGAAGACGAAGACTGGCACCAGTTCGTGCTATACTCCACCCCTCCCCGATTTGGAGCGTCCACTGAAGACTTCGAGGAAACATATCTAGCTGGTTACAGATTCGTTGAAGTTGGTCATTCGATATGATCAGTCCTTGCTGCCTTGACCACAAATGCATAGCGTCGCGGTGGACCAAGGAAAGAGGGCTTGATGGTGGCAAAAGAAAGTATGGGTTACTTCCATTTTCTTGAAGATACTGGCTGGCACGTTGTCTCAAGTCGTCACCAAGTTCTCTCGATTGGTGCGAAAGTCTATCGAGACGCTTCTCCAGCAATTCTTGCGATCCCACAATCTCCGCCAACAGTGGGATCAGTTCATTGCGGACACGATTGCGCTTGTATTTCGAGGAGGCATTCGTCGCATCCTCACGCCATGTGAGATTACGAGTTGTCAAAATTCCATAATGTCTTGTTTGGAAACAGTGAGCATCGGACGTGCCCAAACGGCACGGGGCATGTCACTGGGTTCTGACACTAGGTCCATGCCCACCAAATTGGTAATGTGCACTCCGCGCAGTACCTTGAGGAGTAATGTTTCCGTCGAATCGTCACGATGGTGTGCCGTCATTAAATTCCTCGTTCTCGATCCGACGTGAGTGTTTGCAGCAATAGACGGTACATGGTGGTCCGTCTCCATGTCCGAGCTGCATCTTGGGAAAAGCCTTGTTCTGGTGATGAGACATTGTCCCAAAAGTAGGTATGGAGTGGTATCTGCAGGTCTCGGCAAAGTTGTTCAACGAATTCACGATCGCCATCGCTCTCGGAACCACGCTGGTTGTGATCAAAATGAACAGCGTGAATACTCAAATTTGGCAAGTTGAGCTGATGGAGAGCATACAAGAGTCCAACCGAGTCACACCCACCACTGACACCCACAATCGTTACAATCTTTTCCGAACAGGAATCCATGAAGTGCGGGAAAACATTCTCGGCCAGTACATTGAAGATTGCGTCCACAACGACATTACTAGTAGGACTAGTGGAACCATCAATAGAGACTGATTCCGATTCACTATTGTCATGGCTTTCATGTTGATACAAATCAGTCCTCAATTTCCGAGTCGCACTGACAGCGCTGGTTGTTCGTGTCGATTCAAGATTCGAAAAGGCACGTACTCGACCACCACGTCCACCATTCGGCAGGTGATACACTTCCAACATGGGTCGCTTCGAACGATACAGATTAAAGGTGGTTGTCGTTTTCTGATGCCGAACGAAGCAGCACGATCTTGAATGCTGTGTGATAACAGCGATCTTGTTGTTCGGGAAGGAACTGATAGTCCGACTCCGCACGAGCGCAAGACTCATGATGAAATAGATGCGCACTCGAGGAAAACGGATCATTCACAAACCTCCACGGCGCAATGGAATGGTGAATATTGAGATGAAGCCAGTGTGCTGAAGGGATCGAGCGGTGTAGGGCTTCAAGGGTCCATGGTCAGTTTCCAGTTAACAAATAGTTTTTTGCCTCATTTCCGTGCTGGCTACCGGAGTACTGTACTGAGTACTGAGGACATGGAGTACCAGTGGTACAGCTATGCATACGATGTAGTCTGTTCACGTGATTTGTACAAGTACCGGCTACCAGGTACGGAGTACTCGTACTGGAGTACCTGCAGCAAGTACTGTAGAAGTCCGCACACTCGCATACAGGTGTTGTCTGTTGCCACCGTTCTACCAAACGAATTTCATGAGGCATGACGACGACGAGGATCCTTCTGCTGCCGCCGCTGCTGCTGGTAGTGTTACTCACTCCTTATTCTTGTCATGGCTGGGGCCTGCTCTCGCAGACAATAGCGGCTGCCGTCGTTTCGAGCTTGTCGCTCGGCAATGGTATTGATCAGCAGCAATTGTTACAATCGTTGAAACCTCCAACAGAGGAGACTCCACAAATTGTACTGCCATCCCGTAGTCAAGATTCCAACGACAAGAATACTGAATTGGTGCAACCTCTTGTACAAGGTTTGGTTTATCTCACGAGTCCCCAACAGTCGCGTCCAGTGGGGTCCGACTTTTTGATATTGGAAATTCGCAATGGCAATCATGAGGGTGACAAGGACAGCCACATAAATGTCGTCGTTGCAGGCGCCAAGATTCCAGTCTCACGGATTAGATTCCCAATGCAATTCGCAATGTCAGAGAAAAATATATTGCCAGGACAGACAGTGGGAGAGAACGACCTTTTAGTTGACGCTAGGATTTGTCCTTCAGCAGCATCCTGTTCTGCCGACGAAGCGACATTCAAGGCAAGAGGGATTGCAAAAATGATTTCAAATCTTCCAGGAAGCGAAGGAAGATCTATGCGAGCGGCTGCATCGCTAGGGTTGCGATAAAGAGAGCCTTTTTGAGGAGGCTTGTCTTGCCATGCTTCCCTACGATCGTTCAAAAAGGAAGCGTACCATCTGATTCGTAATATATGCACAAACATTCTCGCTAAACCTGTCGAATAATAAGCTCCAGTCACCCCTTCCCTAAGCACTGCGTATCAGATACTGCAGGTTGCCGACTATTTCTAATCAAAAATCGTTATTTCACATCAGTGTACCCCTGTCCCCTTCGCCTCCCCAAGTTGCAGCAAAGCCATTCATCAACCTCGTGGTTCTACCGCAACGAGACATTGCGCTTTCCCGGCATGACCTGACGTGCCTAGTAGACCGCACCGCATCGTCGTCGTCAACAAAGTCAGTTCTTCGCATCCCTCCTTTTTCCCTTTGTCTTACCTAACAAAAAATTCCCCCAAATCGAAGCTTTCGACGAAGGTGTGCTCATTGCCTTGTCATGCTTCGGTTTTGTTCTTATGCGATAGATCCTGCAGTTCTATTGCGTCCCCGAAGAACAGTGCCTGTTGTTTCTGCTCCTTTTCTCGAGGATGATTCCCTTGGAAATGACGTTTCGGATCCTGAAAGCGCGGTTTGGGCTCCTCTTTGTCCGTAAGCCCCTGAATGCCACGTCGGACAAATGTGGATGCTGCCAACGGAGCGTCAAACATCGCGACATCCATGCCTCGATGCATTTCTCGTAACTCACACTGATCAGGATTTTGCGGTTCAGATTGTGAGCGCTTTCCCTGTTCCTCTAAACTAATTGTTGATCCTTTACAGTGCCCGTTCTGCTGCTCCCGAAGCATGCTCGCCTCCTGCAATTGTGATTTTTGGGTACAGAAAGTCTGTTGCTGCTCCAGGGCTGCCGCAGCCGCTTTCATGATCATTTCGTCCCGCTCAGTTTCCATGTCCTTAATTTTCTGCATGCCAGCTCGGACAAAGGTGACTGCTTCGGACTGAGCCTCAACTATCGCAGCATCCATGGCTCGGTGCACCTGTCGCAACTCATATTGATAATGGTCGTGCAGTTCCGATTGTGAACGCTTTCCCTGCTCCTCCAATTCAATCATTGATGCATCCCATTGAATCTTCTGCTGCTCCCAATACTCAGTGATCTCCCGCAATTTTGATTCATGAGCGCTCATTTTCGCCTCGAACTCTGCTTTCTGTTGAGACACAGCTACTTCTATAGATTGGTGGATCATATGGTCCCGTTCGGTCTCAAGTTTTGGATCCATGAGAATTTGTTGTTGTTCCAAACGCGAATTTGCTTCCTTCAAAAGTAACTCCTGAGAATTGATTATCTCGTCGAATTCCATCTTTTGCTGCTCCAGAGCTGTCGTCACCGCTTGCGTGATCATTTCATCTCGCTCGGTCTCCATGTCCTTGAGCTTCTGCTTACCAGTACGAACGAAGGTGGTTGCTTCGGACTGAGCCTCAACTATCGCAGCATCCATGGCTCGGTGCACTTGTCGCAACTCATACTGATAATGGTCGTGCAGTTCCGATTGTGAACGCTCTCCCTGCTCCGCCAATTGAATCATTGATGCATCCCATTGAATCTTCTGCTGCTCCCAATACTCAGTTACCTCCTGCAATTTTGATTCATGAGCGCTTATAATCGCCTCGAACTCTACTTTCTGCTGTTTCAAAGCTACCTCTACAGCTTGGCGGATTATTTGGTCCAGGTCGGTCCCAACATCACCAAGTATCGGATCCCTTGTTCCGGGAACAGACTGCGTACCACGTTTCGCTTCGAGATCCATGAGAATTTGTTGTTGCTCCAAACGCGAATTTGCTTCCTTCAAGAGTAACTCCTGAGAATTGATTATCGCGTCGAATTCCATCTTTTGCTGCTCCAAAGCTGTCGTCACCGCTTGCTTGATCATTTTATCTCGTTCGGTCTCCATGTCCTTGAGCTTCTGTATGCCAGTTCGGATAAAGGTGGCTGCTTGCGACCGAGCCTCAACTATCGCAGCATCCATGGCTCGGTGCACTTGTCGCAACTCAAACTGATAATGGTCATGCAGTTCCGACTGTGAACGCTCTCCCTGTTCCTCCAATTGAAAGATTGTTGCATCCCATTGCATCATCTGCTGCTCCCAATACTCAGTTGCCTCCCGTAACTGCAATGTCTGAGCGTTGATGATCTCTTCGAATTGATTCTTTTGTAGTGCCAGGGCTGTTTCAACAAGATTATTTGATCCTCCTTTTGGCACATGAAAGCATCTTTGCATTGCGTAGTACCTGTAGTAACCGTAGAGTCAGGGTAACCATCTCCTTCTTCAAGCTGTTTGTGAGGCTCCTGTTGCGTACGACATTCGGTGGCCCCCTAAAGTTTCCGGACCCTGTTGATGTTCTCAATCTTTTGCACCTCCTCATCCGTCAGCCCCTCAATGACGTGAGCGCCGCAAGAAGAAGCCTCCACTGCCTCAGCTTGAGCGGAAGCATGTACGTCCTGTGTCTCTGGCTCGCGTTGGGTTGCTTTCAAAGCACAAAATTGTTTGCAGTGTTCCGTATTCGCACAGGATATCTCCTGCCCCACATTTGAAAGAGAGCAAGACTGGTTCTCGACGACTGGGCCATGCACCATGTTTTTCTTCTCCAGCACAGCAATTGGACCACCAATCGTGCGATTAATTTCTATTTCTATTGAGGAGGCGCAATATTCGAGGAGGACGTCGAGGTCGCGGTTTTCAATGTTTTGATCGCGTTCTTCGCGGAGATTCCTTAAACTTTCATCCATTGGTTGCTGCCGAAGAAGGCTGTGCTGCGAGTGAAGCAGGTTGCACTCAGCAAGTCTCTTGTTTTCCAGGTCTTCCAGTACATTTTCATGTTCACTTCGTAACCGCCCCAATTCATGTTCGTGGTCAAGACCTAGCTGCTGAATTTGACGCTTGTGCTGCTGTACTAAGGCGAGTTTCTCGTGCATGGCCTGTTCGCGATCGTTAAGTCGCTCGACTTCAAAAACGAGTCGTTGCTCTTGCATGTCCTCCTGGTGTCTCTGACAGAGCTTGTCCACGCTTTGACTGTGATTTACTACCAACAATCGCATTTCCTTCTGAAAGCTTTGGTTTGCCTTTCTGACAGCCTCCTTCACAGCCTCCTTCACAGCCAAATCCTTCTCAGTTTTCATTTCTTTGCGACTACGTTCGAGCAGCTCGGAGTTTACCTGAAGCATTCGTCGAATTTCCTCCAGTTCCTTCTCATGCTCTAGCATTTGCGCTTCCAACCGTTTGTGGTGCACCATTTGCAATTCCACAAGTTCGTTTTGATGTGCTACATCCAAGTGTTGCAATAATTCCTCAACTTCCTGCGATGTCTTTGGACGCGTTGCAAGTATCTGATCCCTTTGATCTTGCAGCAGCTGTTCAACTTGATCCAGATAATGCTCTTCCCACATCAGCGCGGCGTCACGCTCCAATGCTGACAACTGCTCTTTGTGCTCATTTTGCAATTGACCTTGCCGGTCCATTTGTTCTTGATGATACTCCTGCCACTTCTGAGACGCCTCTCGCTTGAATGCAACCAATTCCGTTTTCAAAGCTCCTGTTGCTTTCTTCAGAATTGCATCGTGTTTGGTTTTGAGTTGTGAGCGCTCCTTTTCAAATGCAGCTGTTATATCCTGCACATTTGCATCGTGTTCGGCCTTGAGTTGTGAGCGCTCGTTTTCGAATGCAGTTGTGAGATCCTGCAGAACTGAATCATGTTCAGCCTTGAGTTTCAATCGCTCTTTCTCGAGGGCTAGGATGAGATCCAACTCATGATGTCTCTGACAGTCCTGTCGCACTCTCTCCACTGTCAGTGCCATTTCTTGCTCCAAATTTTCCAGTAATCCCTTGAGCTCATGAGAATTCTCTCGAACTTCTCGTCGCGCTTCCTGCATGGCACGTCGTTTGTCCCGTTGGCGTTGGCGTTTCTGTTGCTCCATGATGTATTCATGTTGACGTCGAGCCCGTTCCAGTTCGCCTTCCAGTACTGCGATACGATCAATAAGAATTCTGGGCTCAACATGACGATTTGAGTCTTGAGCATCATCACGGTGTTCACAGTGATCGTCACTGTGGTCGTTGCTGTTTTGGCGTTCTAGATCATCACGACGGTCATTATGATGATCATGCTGCCCGTATTCGATCATCTTGTTGGACCCAACGACTGCCTGAGAGCAATCTTGACATTGCGATTCAGCACCATCCTCAGTTGAACTTGGCACGCTGGACTTGTGATTCTCGATATCACGATCCTCATTCGAGGGAGCGGCGTCCAAAGTTTCAGAATCTGTGCCAGCGATGGTGACATTGCTAATTTTATGTCCATCGTCAATCGGATGAGAATCATCGCCTTTCCTCAACAACACTCGAGGTCGTTTGTTCATCCACGAAAATTTTCGGCGTAACAGTCCAGCCGGGCGTTTCTTCTTGACGATTGAGACGGCTGGGTGCTGGACGAGAATCATTGTTGCACAGGGCTTAAGTTATGAAGTTTTGTTTTGTTCGCTCTCACTTTGCGATAACTGAAACTCAATGGAAAATAGAGATCAAAGAACGAGAATGACCGATATGATATGCACAACCCCAACGACGGAGACGAAGGTGTGAACGAGGATGCTCGTCGTTGACAGACGACTTCCACAAGTATGATACTCGAGACTGGGACTCTAGTGGGGAACTGGTCTTGCTTAAGCAAGGAGTATGATTGCAGGATTGAGATCAGATTTTTACAGATTTTGGCTCAAATGTAAACGTTTGCTAATCGACGTCCGATAACGTCACAGATACCGGTGCGCTATGTAGGGCGGACACGCATGTGACGTTGGAGTATGGGCAACGGCAGTTTACATGTTCCCTCACCTTTTACATACAGATTACAGCGGGTATGAAATATGGGATGCACGATATGATGATATATGTCATACATATGCTGGGTGGGAGTTTTCCTGTAGCGGTAATGTTTACTGGAGTACCAATTTATTGAGCACTACACACTGGGAATGGTAAAACTACCATAGTTTAATGTTTTAATAGAACAACACGAAAAGGAAATCATAAAAAGATTAAAACACGCATCCCGTCGATGAATGTCGAACTCTATGATTTATATATGGAAAATTACAGATTGAAGAATTCAGGTAGTCTACAGTCTACAGTCTACTACTAGCTAGTCGTACAGTATGTGCTATACCAGGCTACCAGGCTCGTTTGCGCATGTCGCATGTGCATATTCTCCACGCTTCGACTCAACGTCAGTGTATTCTTTTCTCAATGCAGTACATCCCCAAAAAAGGAACTATTACTCGCCGGAGTCCATGAGTAGAGCTATGACCAACTGGATGGTCTCGGATTTTAGCTCAACGGGTAGTGCACTCAAGTCAAACGCGGCTTCGCTGTATCGAGGTGCTTTTGATTCCCTCCACGTGAGACATGTCCCGTCGTTTTGACAGAGTCAGTTGATGAAGCTGATTATGCTGTCGTCGATCTAGTTGACGTGCTGATGGTTATCCTCGGCTGCGGCTATGCTAAACGTGTCAAAGTTCGCTTCTCTCAAGGTCGAATCACACAATTTACAAACGCCACTTTATCATGTTGCTTCCCTAAGCTTGAGATTATAAGTGATGTCGCGCCGGTTTTCAGCTGCAGTTTTGGCAACATGGCTTCACGCCAACACAAGAACGGAACATTTACAATCAATCAATTAGTATTTAGTCTGTCGAACTCAATTGTAGTACAACGCGTTGTTTCGGTAGTCGCCCACTTCATTTACGCCCACCATCCGTTCAGACTGCCGGCTAGACTAACCACTGCACCAAAAACTCCAAAAGCGGCAATTGTTTTGATGGGACCTCCCTTCAAATGACGGGCTGTGGTGACATCCAACTTTGTGTCAGCGTATCCAGCAAGGTAAAGGTATCCACCAATGCAGTACAGAGCACCTTCGACCGCAACGGCGATCGGATGCTTGAGTCCACCAATAAGCGCCGCCGGCACAAAGAACCAAAGCGATTCAATCATGCTCTGATGACCACGTTGCACGCGATTGAAGGCATCTGCGTCCTTGTGGAAGCCAGGGGTGGCATAGAGATTGGGGTAGTCAACGTTGTACTTTTTGCGAGCTGCCATGACGCTACCTCCCATGAGGGTGTAAGTCACGAAGGGACCGACAACGCATGTCAGGAGGACGTAGCCGTAGTTTTGAGGGACTTGAAGAGATACGAACGACATGGCTGAATTTGTTGAAATAGTAATCTGTGTGACAGGATGGGATCACCAAAGATAATTGAAGGGCTGCGATAATGCAACGAAACGAAAGGAATTGCAAGATTCATATATCTTCGATGCGATTCCGAGGAAGATCGCATCGATTGTGTTCATCTTGCTTCTCTGTTGAGAATCCCAGATATCTCCTGCCTCGTACGCACGTACTAACTCTACCTTACTGTAGATAAACTGACAATACCACCGACTCTAAATTCCGGTTCCAAATATTGTAACTACTTTAGTTACTTCCTTGTCTCAGATCAGTCCTGCCAACCTTCCCAGACAGGGATCTCTTGTCTTGGTTGGAGATGATCTTAACTCCTCTTTTAACTCTCCTTTCTCTCTTACTTACAGTCGTCCAATCGCCATCTACATCATCAAACAATTGTAGTTTCTTGTCGGGCGATTTACTGTCGTTCGGATACTGTAGATTCTGGATCGTGCGCGTTGCCAACGGAATGCCGTTCGTAGTTCCCGCGTACACACGACGGAAGCGGGATTCCGGTGCTGGATGTCTGTCTGTTTGCACAGCCAGTACATCCTCACCGGTACTGTCGTTGGTTAGTAAACGCTTATCCTCGACATCCTCCCTCCAGCAATCTAGAGTTCCGTTTCTCATGTTCTGGGCGTGTTTGGTATGTAACTTGTCAGGGCAGTTCTTGTTCAGAATGTCTGCGGCATTTTCTTCTGAACGAACAAATTGCACTTTCAAATATCCAGTGTCCTCGAGCTCTCGAATGAAATGTGCCCTCACGTCTATGTGTTTTGTTCTTGCTCCGACATGTTGGTTCTTAACCAAATAAATCGCTCCCAGATTGTCTTCATAGATTTTTCCAATAAGTCTTTCTTCTGATGGATTTCGCATGACCTCGTCAAGCATCATCATCATGAACTTGTTTTCACATGCGCCTTTCGCCAAACTAATATATTCCGCTTCTGTACTTGATAGAGTCACAACATGTTGGGTTTTCGATTCCCAATGTACTAGTGTTCCACCCAGTGTATGTAGACCGGACGATATGCTCTTTCTGTCGTCTATGTTCTTGGCATAGTCTGAGTCAACAATAGATATCGGTCTCAGCTCTTTTGGTCTCCTGTACACCAATCCTTCATATGGCTTCATCTTTATATGTCCGACCAATCGTTCTAGCGCTTTCCAATGCTCGTGTCCTGGATTAGATAAATGTTGTGCCAGTTCTCTTGCTGGATTGGCAATGTCTGGTGCCAATTTTGTCATCAGGTACATAATCTTACCGACCAATGACCTGTATTCGGTCATCTTCACTGTATCGCCTTTGTTCTTTGTTAAATGCTGTCCCGGAAATCCCGAGTAATCGCATCCTTTGCCGGTTTTCCTGCTGTCTCCTGATATGCACTTACAATTTCTTCTTCCAGTTTGTTCATGCTAGCCACCACATAAATTTCTCCGTTGTCATCCTTCTTCCACTGTACCAGACTCCTAAGTGTTTCTTCAACTGTCCAAGATCTGAGATGTTGAATCTCTTCTTCAATTCTGTCTTGAATTTCTCAATGTTTGTCTTATCACCAATAAGTGCCACGTCATCAACATGTACAACTGCAAGTAAAGTAGCATTTCCTGCTTTGTCCTTCCAGTAGTACAGACATGGATCAACTTCACTCTGTGACATTTTCATTTCTCCAGTCAGGTATTTGTATAACGTCTTCATGAATAGCCTTGGAACATCCACACCTCCATACATTGCCCTGGTGAGTCTGATACAATACTTTTGTCGTTCTCCTTCTGTGATGAATCCCAGATCCACCATTCCTTCTGGCCATTCTGCATATACTGGTTTGTCACTTTCCAGTTCTGCGTTCAAGAATGCCGCTTCAATGTCGATCATTTCAACAGTCCATTTTTCATCTTGTCTGTACAGTGCCATAGCAATCGCTGTACGTACTGTTGTATCTGTTGCAACTGGGGAAAATGACTCTGTGTAGTCCACTCCCGGCACCATGACATATCCTTTAAGCACAATCCGACTTTTGTACCGTTTGCTCCCATCTTGTTCTTCTTTGACTTTGAATATCCACTTCACTGGTATCGGTTTCTGTTGTCAAGATTTTTCCTTGGGAATTTCTGCCACGCATCTCGCGACAAGAAATTATTGATCTCGGCTTTTGCCGATGGTACCCATTTGTCCTTTTCACGGCCTTCCACGGCTTGCTTAAATGTCTTAGGTTCTCCTGGGTCAGACGTAAGCATGGTATTGAATGCTGCTTGATCAATCCGTGCCCGACTTCTTGTTCGTGTCCCAGTGTCGTCTTCAATGACTGCGGGAGTTGCTCCCAGTCTCTTCATTTCTTTGTCAAGTTTCGTAGTTTTTGGTTCTTTTGCTTTTGGAGCATTGACGATTTCATTGTCGTCTCTCATCTCAGTTTCTTCGCCAAATACAATGCTTTCTTCGTCATCAGATGAATCTGATACTCCTTTGGCTTCGCTTTCATCGTCGCTGCTCGAATCATCTTCGTTGTTTTGAATTGTAGAGTTTTGTCGATTTGGTGAATTTTTGACTTCGTCACTCTTTTGGTTCGTATCCTCATCATTAATCATATCCGTATACTCCCGTTCGGTGTCATATGTTGGAGTGTAATCGTCATTCATCCTCCCTGCTCCAGAAGCATCTAGGAGGTTGTCCCGTTCAAGTAGGGACGGCGTTTCATCGTCGTATTCGGGGATCAAATGGACGTTGTTTTCCGCTTGTTCTGCAGCTGCTGGAACGTCCTCATTTGAATGCGCTTCAGGAGTGTTACTTTCCTGTCCTTGGACAAGTTCGGGATCGAACATTTGTGCCATTGTCATGCGTATGTCGTTCGCATCGTGAGTAAAATCCGCCCAAGCGTACACATCACGCGTCTCCACAACTTTGTTAGTTAGGGTTATACATCCGATAAACGTCCCGCGAATGGTTTTCGGCATAGCCAATCATAACCATCTTCGTGCTCCTTTCCTTAAACTTCCTGATCATACCTTGTCGATTCGTCACATATCCAACGCGACCGAACTCAATCAAATTTGGATAAATGTTTACTGGTTTTCCGTAGAATAACTCGTCAGGAGGGATAGAACTCCTTGTGTTTGAGATGGAGTTGCCAATAAGTGCAGCAGTCTTGGTTGCCTCTGCCCAAAGTTTGACTGCATCGTCTTTGTCCAACCGGCAGACAACATCATTGCCAAAGCTCGTTTGGCATCTCGAGCAAACATTCGTTCCACGACCCGTTGTGCTGGGGAGTATGTGGGCAGTATACTCCAATACGATACCATACTCCCTTCGCACATTTTCTTCAGATCAGCAATGTGTTCACCGGCGTTGTCGCACCGTATGAACTTAACTGTATAGTCCGCTGCGCGTAATTTGTCCAATAAGTCTTTAAGACATTCTTCAATTGACTCTTCCTAGCACCATAAAAGTCCCATGACTTGCGGGTTTTGTCATCAACCAGCTTAAACCAATATCGATTTCCTGCGGCTGTTTCACTGTACGGTCCGCTCGTATCCATGAATAAACGTTCCGCGGGTTTGTCTGCAGTAACAGTTGTGACCTTTTTAGTCCGCTTTTGAGTAGCCTTTGCACGCGAGCATCCGTCACATGTCTTGATTTGTCCCACAGGTTCAATGTCCAACGTTTTCAACATTTCTCGAACCACTTTCTCAGTTGCATGCCCAAATTTGCGGTGGGCTTCATTGATGTCCATCTCTTTTCTCATTTTCTTCTTTGTTTCTGAACCTTTCTCATTACTTCCTTCAACATTGTTTACCTCTTTTCCTTCTTTAACGCGTGTTGCAAAGAAATAAAACATTCCATCAGTTCCTTTCTCAAAATTCAATACGTCTTCGTTCTCGTTTGTCAACCTTGCACCTGTCTTATCCGTCGCAAAAGCGTTTCCATGATCTGTCAATCGTCCCACACTGATCAGATTCTTTGCAAAGTTTGGAACAACCATTACATCTTTGAGAAACATTCTCTTGTTGGTTCCTCCCTGCATCAAAGTGAGGTCACCAATTTCAGTTGCTTGCATGGTTGCATTGTTGCCGACACGCACAAATTGACCATTCATTGCGGTCCTTACGTTCGTCATCATCTTGGAGTTAGTAGCCACATGAGTTGTTGCGCCGGAATCCATCAACCAACTCTCTTTCTTGTCTCTTTCCTTACTTCTCCACTTGGGAAATTCAAGTTTAGTTTCACGCTGAGCTCTGAAAACCATGTACACTTGTTCTTCTTTTTGCATATCGTGGTTTTGTTCCATATCTTTGTCCGAAATATCCAGTGCACCCATCTTTCCAGTACTTTCCATATCTTTTTCTTTTATGTCTTCAGCGTCTTTCTCCATGTCTTTAGTGTCATTCCTTTCTTTTCATTGGTCTCATTGACAATAATTTCTGTACCTCTTTCTACGCTTGTGCTGCATGTACTCCCAGAGTAAATATAAAATTCGCCATTTACGACATTACCATACTGTCCGTGCTCCTCTGAGTACTCAGTTTGGTCTGTGTCTTCCTCTTCGTCGGTTTCATAAAACAAGCCTCTCTTCATTCGTGTCTGCTCTGTCTTCTCATTCTCATTAAACAAATCGGGGTCATTCTTCTTCTCGGGTTTCTTAACAATCTCTTCGACCTCTTCGTCATCACTTTCCGTTAAGTCAACCTCACTTGCAGTTAAGTCAATTACTTCAAACACTTCAACCTCCGAGTCTTCATTCTTTTCTTCTAATTCCGGATCATCATCATCTTCTTCTTCTTCTTCGTTACTTGTCGCGCACATATCATACCAGGACATTCTCTGCTCCTTCTCCTTAATTTCGTCGATTTTGCGTCTCTTCGCAAACGAGTTATCTTCAACATCAACTTCTTCAATGCTTTTCTTAGGGCTTCCCTCAATGTCCGTTTCACTGTTTTTCTTACTCTCTTCTGTACTGACCTTGGTCTTATTTGCCTCTGCAATGTCTCCCAAGTTTTTCATCGCGACCTTGTTCATATCAACCGTTGCTTGGTCCTTTTTCAAACTGTCTTCATATACCGTCTTACCACGACCTGCAATGGACATTCCGACAAACATACCATTTTCCGCAGTAGATCCGACCTTCTTGCAATCTCTCGCCATGTGTCCCATGTCTCCGCACTTGAAACATTTTCCTGTGAACTTTTGCCTAAATTTGCGTTTTTATTCTCACCTGTACTGTTGCAGTCTCGAGCTTTGTGGCCTTGTTTGCCACATTTATTACACTTTCCTTTGAATGCCTTCCATCCACCCTTGCCAGAAACAGTGTTGAGCGCTAAATGCTTACCCTTTGTCTGTTCTGCAAACCTGTTTTTGTAGGGTTCAATGAACATTTCATAGTGAACATAAATTTCCGACACAAAATCATCATACGTGAAGTCGTTCGATCCGATCTTTCCATTTAGAGATGTGATGACTGATTCATAGCGTCTTTTTGGAAGTCTCGACAAAATAGTCGCCTGCATTTGCTCATCGCTCCTCTTGATTCCGTTCTCGCACTTCTCGACATCGCGATTCAAACGTTCCATTTCCAAAATCCATATGTAAGGGTCATCAAAGTCATGTTTCATGAAGCATTTCTCCAATTTTGTCGTCGCCTTGACCAAATCCTTTGTCTTCTTTGAATCATACCTATTCTTCAAAGCTTGATACATCTTGAATGCGGTTTCCTGAGACTCAATAATCGCAAACGCATCGCCACGACAGGACATGATCAGAAAATGTTTTGCGTCTTCATCTTGCTTGACCAACAACTGTTCTTCTTCCGTCAAGTCTTCCTTGAAAGCAAACTCTTCCTTGATCTTCTCTTCCAACATTGCCTTCTTGAAACCTCTTGTAGCCGCAAAGACCTCCGCCTTCGTAAAGAACTCCTCGGTTCAAGTCCGCCCTTCGAAGTATCCGTTCCATAAAATGGAATGACCTTGATAGTCTCCAGTGCCTTCTTACCTTCGCCGCTCATCTTGATTCACTTTCGAACTAACCGTTTTTAAAAACGTGTTGAGAATCCCAGATATCTCCTGCCTCGTACGCACGTACTAACTCTACCTTACTGTAGATAAACTGACAATACTACCGACTCTAAATTCCGGTTCCAAATATTGTAACTACTTTAGTTACTTCCTTGTCTCAGATCAGTCCTGCCAACCTTCCCAGACAGGGATCTCTTGTCTTGGTTGGAGATGATCTTAACTCCTCTTTTTAACTCTCCTTTCTCTCTTACTTACAGTCGTCCAATCGCCATCTACATCATCAAACAATTGTAGTTTCTTGTCGGGCGATTTACTGTCGTTCGGATACTGTAGATTCTGGATCGTGCGCGTTGCCAACGGAATGCCGTTCGTAGTTCCCGCGTACACACGACGGAAGCGGGATTCCGGTGCTGGATGTCTGTCTGTTTGCACAGCCAGTACATCCTCACCGGTACTGTCGTTGGTTAGTAAACGCTTATCCTCGACACTTCTCTACGATCGCTGATGACCTGTCAATACTGTATACAGTAGTTTGTCGCAGTTCTCAGTTCTGTGGCAGTGCTGTACGAGGATTGTGTACAATATCAGTTGCGGCAGGTGCGGAGAATTGGAACTTTAGCTTTCTTCTCTTCAGTTCGAAACCGTCATTTGCCGGACATTCCTATAAACTACTCGTAATCTGAGCTTCGAGATCTGAGAACGTGCAAATTGGTGGTACAAGTACCTCGATGGTACGGTTCGTTGTTCGTTGTCATGTGGCACCAAACAACATGCAGCATACAAGTGCCATTGGCTCATCAAGGCGGGACAATCTAATGAAAGGAGAAATCTTATAACAGCTTGATGAACAAGAATAAGGCACTGTGTGCGAGTCCTTGACGGGTAGGGTTTAGCTGTCTACTCGACATCGTTCCTCATGAACCAAGATCGTTTCACTCGAATCAAACATTACCACCATCCATTGAGACTTCCGGCAACACTTATGACAGCGCCAAACACTCCGAAGACACCAATGTATTTGATTGGGCCTCCCTTCGAATGACGAGCCGCCACAACGTCCGCCTTGGTATCAGCATATCCCACAAGGTAAAGGTAGCTTCCAATGCAGAAAAAGACGCCCTCAACAGCAACAGCGATGGGATGTTTGAGACCACCCACCAAGGCTGCAGGGATAAAGAACCACAGCCCTTCCAACATATTCTGATGACCACGTTGGACGCGATTGAAGGCATCTGCGTCCTTGTGGAATCCAGGTGTGGCGTAGAGATTTGGGTATTCGACATTGTACTTCTTGCGTGCTGCCATGACACTACCTCCCATGAGAGTGTAAGTCACGAAAGGCCCGGCCACACATGTCATGAGCACATATCCGTAGGATGCAGGGATTTGAAGGGATGCGAACGACATGCTCAGAGATTTGTAGTTGGTGCGATGGATGGTGATTTGGATTTTATGTGAGCTGTAGAAGATTCGCGGTCGTAACGGGAGTGTTTTACAGATAAGACTGTAGGCAATACTGCAGTAGGCGTACTAGCTCACACAGTACACTACAATATGCCCTACAGCCTTAGTTGCTGCGCAGTCGGAGATTGACGGACCGAGGACAGCCAGTAGCACTACACTACTGGCGGAAAAGTATTATTCTTGGATGGAGAGTCGACCACTCACTTTTCTCATGAGTGATCGAATCGACGGCAATGGTGATGATATATCTGCCTAACCGTTTTTTCGCAAGCATGTGAGAGAAGCAAACAACCAAAAAGCAATACAACACTACATTACAGATGTAGTTGCAAATGCAATAGTTCGCTGTATCTATTGTAAAGCAAACAAACAAACAAAGATCCTGCGATCGGCGCCGCCGCCAAAACAACAAATTTCGAAATTGACATCGAAACAATCACAATCAAGCGATTACAATAGCAAAATAAAGACCAATCCAACCAAAGCCGCAAACCAAAACCAACAATATTGCGAAAGCAACATTTGCTTGGAGCATAAAACAACAGCACCGATAAAACAAACCAGCAAACACCTGCGAAAGACAAACACGTCGTATACTAGTAGTTCCGAGCAAAATACCAAACATGCACAAATATAAAGCAAAGCAAACAACATTGTATCCAACTAAGTAGTGTATAGCAAAGTGCTGCAAAACGAGATGCAAATTTGCCGCAATTCACCAGCAATTTTGGATGGCCCCATCATCGTCAAAATTCATCGCAAATAACAAGAAGATAAATTCAATAAACGAAATGCGTGAATATGACAATACATATTCATCGAATACAGATAGCGGGCTATACAGTACTATATCCAATCTACAACCTAAGTAATAAACCGCGGAACGCTATGTAATCTACAAGTGTGGCTCAATTTTAAAACGAAGCATACTCCAGTATCAGAAAAATAAGTAAACTGAACCCGACTATCATACCAAACAACAAGTCCTCAGAGTAGCGATCATGAGTACTTAGAGTCATACACACAAGCATCTAACAACAAGCAGATGCCAAACAAATTAACTACAACAACAGTATGAAGTCCAAAAGATCACAGCTACTAATCGTAAGAAAACTCAGACCCACTTTGCAAACAATCTCAAACACACAAACCAATTCCTACATTGTTTGCTACCTGAAAACATTACTAGAAAGTCGTCACCAAACACACATCCATAAACGAAACACAATCAGAGCACACAAAAAGTAATCACAGCATTTCAGTTTCGCCCCCTAAACAACCAATAAACGTCCCCGCACAATGTTCACCACCGATGCCAACGACCCTATCCCTGACACGGAGCCAACCCTTCGTGATCTTGCCTATCAGGCAGCTAGCGCCGCTAAGCTTAACAGCTTTGCCGGAGCTTATGTCCCTGATCCTGACAAAGTCAAGCGCATCGCAACAACTTTCTCCAAGACCTACCCCGACATGACACGTGTCGCAAACATCTGCGACTCTAACCTTGTCAACCAGGTAGCATTCCTCCTTGACATCCCAGGTGCCAACCCAACGTTAGCAGTTCTATCTTGCCCATTCCCAACAGCTCTCGGAACTGATGCTGTTTTCGCAGGCACCCTTGGTGACAGCATGGACATCATATGCCCAGTTACAATCAGGATGCGCGACATTAAGGGATACTGCATTACGGTCGCAGCGTCAAACTCCCATCCAACGCTCCTCAACATGGCAACCTCGACATCTGATCCAATCACAGAAGAAGGACCAGACCCAGAGGACGGTACAGTGGCCGACCCACCAGGACCAGACCGTATTGGACTTGACATTACCGACCCTGATGCAACGCCATGTTTCGCTGCATTTCCCAAAGTTTTCCTCCTCACAGGAGGACACAAGATCCCAACAGGAGCAAAAATCAATGTCAATAATACAGACTCAGTCCGCAATCTCAACAACGCCACCAACCTTGAAGAATTTCATATGTGGTATGAAGCGATGCGTTACGGAACGGTGAACCTCCAAAACTTTTCGATTCATTCGAAAGACACTTTGTTCATCTACGATCAGATAGACAAAGCGCAATTCATCCCTGATACCAACCTCGTATCAAAGTTCACTGTGAAGCCAACGTTTCTAACTCCAAACGACCCAGTCTACCATGAAGTTACCACCGCGGTGTTGGCAGCAAAAGAAAAGGCATTTATCTCGTTCGGTAGCACAATGGCACGTCAAACCGCATTCACAACTCCACAAAAGTATTCACGAGAAGAGGATGCACCGAATGAATCCCCAAACATGGTTACAACGTTGCTCAAAGGTTTAACCACAGCGATCACAGACAATTCAACAAAGACAATGACAAGCACAGAACGAGAACACGCCAAGGAAGCAACAGAACACCAACACTTCTATGAAATCCTCTTCGCCTCAACCATTGAAGTAAGCAACGATGATGGAACAAAACCAAGCACTTCAAAAAGCAACAGTCGACCCCATGTTCATTCAAGTGCTAAAGACCAACAAAACAGCAAAGCAACTCGACTCATGCAAATTGCAATTGAGTCTATGGCAGCAGAAATGAACTTCAGAGAGAATCGATTTGCATCCGCCAGCAGTCTTGAAGCCGAAATGTTTGACCAACCCTCACTGCGGCAATTCGTACCGCACAATGGGAACACCAGCATACAGTTATTCATCCAGAGGGTATAAAAACCCACTTCGGATTTCATCACCTCGCACCACCGAGAACATGGTCTGCAGACTATAAAACACGGTTAGAAGGCGCAATCAAAGTCGTCCAGCAAGAACAAGTGGAAGAAGCAACATCACGTACCTCAGCAAAAGCAACAGAGCTTTACCACCTCGGCCGAACCAATACGCTGGGCGAGATCAACAACAACATCGGCAACTTTTATACAATGATGCATACAATGATAACTGTCAACGAAGACAATCCACCCGACCTGTGGAAAGAAGTGATTGCATTCGATAGAATAATGCGATCACCAGAAGGACGAAAATGGTTCGAGCTCCATCGCAACCTGAAGGAACTCCACTTCAACGTCCTGCAAGACATCCAATCAACAATTGCAGGGTTTGTTGCAGTTGCACGCCGACCCGGCTACAAAAATGCACTGATGGATGGACTCCCAATCTCCCCTGAAATTTTTACCAACGCAAAGACGCAAGGCGAGAGACTCAGGCACAACTTGCAAACAGCAATCCTAACAATGGCAGCGGGGCAATACAAGGAAACTCCATTCACGTTTAAACTCTTCCAACCACTTGGCGAGTCACCAAACAAACGAAAAGCCACATCCGAAGCCTTGAATAGCGAGCACCCAAATACTCGTAATCGTCAAAATGGGAGCAATACGAACGAGACCAGCGTAGCCAATGGCCGTGTACCACGAAACAATAACGCAAACCAGCCGCAACGCAACCCAAGTGATCTCATTAGCAACACAACACCACCTCAGGGAAAGAAAATCCTCAAGCAATTGGCGACAGACAGCACCGCCCGACTCCTTCATCCAGGACCAATATTCCCGCACCCAATAAAACCGAACAGCTTCACGGTATTATGCTGCCGAAGTGCATACGAAGGCAAGACATGCACATTCCACAACTGTAAATTTTTCCACTTCCCAGCAAATCTCGCAACAGTGAGCCCCGACCTCAAGGCAAAACTTGTTACATGGGTAGCTACCCAAGCAAATGTAGAATGGACAGACATCGGATCAGCATGGGCGACACCCCAAGGTAACTCAAACAACACCACAGCATAAACACAAGCAATATAGCAAACCAATCTCACAAAACTCATAATTTCCATATGTGTATCGTTGCAACACACCAATCAGTGCCGTTGCTTTTAAAGGACTTTTGTCTTCATGTCCCAGAACCAACGCATACACGCATGGCAATCACACCAGCTCGACCCACAGTAGGAATGTACGAAGCCGGTACGATTCTTCAGTGTAAACAGTCAAACAAAAAGGTCATAGAAGGCGATTTCGAGACACTAAAGGCAAAGGAAAAGCAGGTAAAAACAAACAATCATGAGCCAGCCGAGTCGATCGATAAAGCAATACCGCCAATAACGTCTGATTGCACGCGACTTTTTACAAATCAGCAACAAACGCCAGCAAAGAGCAAACCTGATGAGCGCAACGAAAGAAAGACAACAGTAAACACATGCTGGGCGACAACAGAAAAACTCACAATCAAGCACTTAGAAGCATTTGCCACCGAAATCCTCCCAACGAGCGTCCAAATACAACTGTCACAACCATTTGGTAAGGATACAATTTCACAATCATTCTTTGCAGCGAAATCGTTTTGTCACGTACTGTTGCCGCTCTTAAAAAGCGGATATTTGTCATGCAGAGCTACCAAAACCCTTGAAAAGGCGTCGTTCCGAGTAAGGCAATTACAACAACTCCGAAAAAAGTATAGCCCAATCGACTTCCGGCAGCTGCAGGGATTCCAATCTGATTGGGAAAGCACAGAGTGCATACGCCAAGATTGGCGAGCCATGACAACCGCATGCGCCCTGCACTATAACGGTGACATTGCAACGGTAGTAAGATACATTGGGGGACCCCATGTGAATGCACATATCAATGCAGCCCACCTACTGGCAAAGCTCAAACCCATCGTAACAACGGACGTCTTTACCGACGTAACACGTATCCTGACAACCGGAGCACCAGCATACTGCAACGCTGCATCACAAGCCAATTTCGATGCATATCTGCAATATGGCAACCACAAGTCAGCGCAGGACAATCCGAAGGTATTTGAGAAAACAATCGTCAAACAAAGCAAACGAGGACTCACCCTAATAATGGATCCGGCGATAGTCCATTTCACACTCAACACGCACCTAACGCCACAAGGACTTGTTGACATTCTACATCATCGAAGAAAGCCACGCCCAATATCAGATAGCAGTTTTCGCCCGTGGCCAGGGGCGCATGCTATTAATGATTGGACAAGCAAAGCCACCGAACCAAAACTCCATTTCGCCGATTCGTTTCAGCAATTTCTAATCTGGCAATGGAATTTGGCAATCTCGTACCCCAACACGATAGACACACCGGTGATGACGACGTGCAATGCGCATTCCCACGCGTCAAATATAACCCCAATTTGGTCGCAATGCACAGCGCAATTTCACAGGGAACTCTGATTATGCACACAGGACTTACATTTGGTGACAACACAAGTCCATCAAACTGGGAGCCAATCGCAAGAGCGCGCCAACAATTAGCCCAAAAGCTATGGCATGACGAAGACATACTGGAACGCGCCCAACAATACCTGCCAAATTTCACATTTGAAAAGCCAGCAACGCAAACAGAAAGAGATGGATTCGCAATAGCTATCCCCGACACAAAAAACCGAGGAGTATTCGACAAAACAGGAATTCGAATTGCACCCCGATACAACCATCATGTCGACGACAACATGTATGGCGATATATCGGAACTCATGCCGAGAGCAGCAGCCGCAAGTATCATCAGTCTATACGAACTCGCGGGTTATCCAGATGGCAGAATCCCAGATCCTATATCCTGGGAAAAGTTTGGGTCAGCGTACGGACATATCAGGAGAGTAGTTGGTTGGGATTTCAACACGAGATCACTTACCTATACCCTCCCAGACGATAAAAGGCAGTCAATCACCAACCTATTGCACGAATGGGACGGAAAGGACAAATGCAACATTTTGGAGGCAGCAACACTCCACGGCACCCTCGCGGACGCATCGCGTGCCAATCGCCAAGGAAGAACATTGTTCTTCAGTTTTCAAAATGCACTTCGCCGCGCAATTCAAACCCGTTTCAACCAAGTAAGAGGGTATTACAATCGCCAAGGAAAATCCAAAAGGTATCAAGCAGACCTTCCAAAGCATTTACACACCAGAATCGACGCCATGATTGCGCGCGATATGGCAGCCCTGCTATGGACAAAGAATGCCAAGATAACAATTGACCAAGCAGTGAAAGTAGAACTTGCCAACCTGCACCAATTGCTGGCAGATCGAACATACAAATGGGAAATGCACGTTGGCCACGTCATACCCCGCGACCCTCAATTCACCAGCTTTGGCGACGCATGCCTGACCGGAGGAGGTGCCTTCTGTCACGACCTCCAATTCTGGTTCGACATGCACTGGTCGGAAAGGACAAAACGAGCCATCGCGGTCAACAAAATCCACATCAACTTAATGGAATTCGTTGTCGTTATAGTCCAGCTTGCAGCAACCATAACACTAATGGAGGAGACAGGGCTGTACAAACCATTGCAAAGAACATTTCCAAATGGTATCGCAAAACTCGCCAAACTGCTGATCAGAACAGACAATAGCCCATCCCAAAACTGGGCGCATAAAGTTTCCGCAAAATCGGAACGAGGTCAACAGATGGTCCACCTATATGCAGCTTTGCTTGAAAGAACCACAATTGCGGTTTCATGTACACATGTGTCAGGAGCAACAAATCTCCTCGCCGATTTTTTGTCACGCCCACCAACTCACTTACCTTCCCCGGCACTGCGCCATAAACAGATATTCGAGAAGGAGCCGAAACTCGCATCCTATCGCTATTTCCGCCCGAGTCCAGAGCTCTTATCAAGCCTGGCATCCAGGCTGTTCAACGAGCAATGGATAGCAACAACAACACTGCCAAAACTGCTCGGACAATTCGAAGCAGGAGAATCCATTACTTCATCTTTTGTCACACTGTAAAGCTTACAGATGACTGGCGACTTCAGACCCAAAGTCAAGAACGCGCCAATTATCAGCTGGCCCTTTATGCAACACACCTCGCGACAGGATCATCACTCCACTGCCGTTCATTAAAAGCAGGAACCATCAGGAGCTACTTACTCGATGTCGCAAAATTCCTTGGACGATTCAGAGATATTGATCCCCGATTCAGATCAACAGCTGACACCAAAATGGCACCAGCAATCACCAAAGTACTCGCCGAAGTCCAACGATGGGAATCCGTCCCAAATAGACGCGAACCATTCACTCTGGAAATGCACGCCTTCATTGCCAACACAACTGACGCCCAAAAGGATGATTGTTGTCTAATGGCAGCGCTAGCTGATTGGACACTATGCAACCTCTACGCAGGATGCAGAGGCGTAGAATGGATGCAAACCGATTCATCCAAACGCGACATAACCACATATCACAAAAACCGCTTTGGCAACGCCTACGCATTCACATTGAAGGATATCCAATGCTCATCAACAACAAACAAAAGGCTTTCACTAACAGAAGCACTCACATATCCGGCATCTGTCGGTAGCATCCACCTGCGATTTGAAGAGCAAAAGAATGGTGAGAATGGGGAGAAAAAGTTATTCGTTCGCAATGTCAAAAACCCAAAAGTCTGCTTTGTTACGCATTTTATGCGTATCCTAGCACGACACGCGACCATAACAAAATCAGACACAACAATACCTTTAAGCGTCTACAAAGCAAGCGATGGGACCCCATGCAACATAACATCGGAAGCTGTTGAAACGTGCATGCGGGATGCTGCATCCAAAATGTTCAATCTTGACCCAATCAAGAACAAAGCAGAGCTCCAAATGTGGTCAGCACACTCATTGCGTGTTGGTGCTTGCACTACCCTATATGCGATGGGATTCCATGAAATGGAAATTAAACACCTCCTGCGATGGAAATCAAATGCATTCATGACTTACCTTCGCAATCTGGCAGTCACGTCTCGGCGACATAATGACGCCCTTGCTGATGCCAGCTGCATCCCAAACTTCCTATAATGGTGACAGCATTAATGAAGCACTCATAGTCGCATCGCATCATAGAAGTAACGTCGCATTTAGCCCAAGCATCGCAAACACATCATACACAAAAGAAACAAAACTCCAAGATACCAACATCAAATGCCAAATGCATCATGATATCATGATTCATGATTCATAATGCATACGCATGTATCGCATATCCAAAAATTCTAAGTACGCTACGATAGTATAGTACTAGTACATGGTATGGCTGGCATGCTTTGTTGTCCAGTGAATGACCGCGCACTGGAAAATTTTATTCCAGTAGCCCGCGGAAATGGACTGACCGCGGACCGCAGATCGCGGATCGCGGGGCACTCGAATGTTTTGTTCCAGTAGCCCCGCGGAAATGGACTGACACGCGGACCGCGGGGCACTGGAAAATTTTATTCCAGTAGCCCCGCGAAATAGACTGACCGCGGACCGCGGAACCGCGCGGCACTGGATTATTTTTTTCCAGTAGCCCCGCGGAAATGGCCTATGGGCATACCTGCGAACCGCGGGGCACTGGAATAATTTGTTCCAGTACCAGTTGTTTTCAGTGTTCAGTGCAATTTGACATTCCACCCAACACGCGACACAGATACACATGCATCTCCGTACCAAACTTCAAATTTTTTTAATTTTTTTTTTTGCTGTTGTTATTTTTTGCGTGCACCGGCAAGTCCGCCTGCATCCGATCGATATGGCACCCACCACGGCAGCCCCTGCAGAACAGCCGCGTCAGCAGACGACATGGGACAGGCCTGTGCTAGTGAAGCCATCCAGGAATCGTTCGACTCCTAGGATTATACTAACGTCATAGCCACTGCGTTTTAGCCCACTACACCACCTGTAGAGACCTGGCAATACTAGGAGTCTACGTACAGACAAGTAGCGTGCAATTCAGTAATCGCAGTTACTACGACATTCACCACGCACACTAGCCGTATCGCCGGATGCTGTGACAAGCCGAGGCGACAT
>JAKSYS010000260.1:0-76778 GCA_022925895.1 Fragilaria crotonensis
AGAGAGATCCTCTTTGCCTTTTTACAGTACAAAATTTTAGAACTCTGGACCCAGTACCGGTTCTGGGTCCTCAGCTTTGTAAAGTTGAGATTCTATTTTCCCTTAACTTCATGAATTTTGGGGTCCTTTGGTAAATTTGAAGCCCAAATTTCCCTTCGACTTGACACTGAACAAATTCCGTTCCACGTGTTTACTTTGTTCGGAAAGTACCTCCACGTGGAAAACAATATGTGTACATCAGCGTACGTTCTAGTAGTTTGTAGACTTTTCATCTTGCGGCGCGCTTTGGCATGTCACTGGAAGTTCACTAACACAAAAACTGTATCTTGTATCATGTCCTCATCGGATCTCGACGATGACGTTTGCCATTCCGATGTGGTTGTTCTAGAACAACCACATCGTGTGTCATCGATCCTCGCCTTGTTTCGGGTGATTCAACGGAAGAAACGACATCTTCCTCCGGCAACGTGGACACGAGAAACTTGGCGTCTTCGTCACGTGCTCAATTGAGGTGGTTGCCCGCGTCAACAGTCTCAACTGTCAAGAATGGAAGGGTCATGCAGGTGGCTCCATTCTTGACAGATCCCACAAATTTGATGGACATCATGCTTGTGCGGCAGTTGATTGCAGACTTTCCGTTTGAGGCTCCTCATGGGAAGAGCATGGCAGCCCGGGCTACAAGTGCCAAGTATCTAAGAATATCTGCGGCTCCGCATGGAAATGCAGTGTTCCCTTCAGTTTGCAATGGGCAATGGGCAATGGGCGTGAGCACTTGAAAAGTCGGTTCCTTGAACATGCCATTGAATTCTGGTTGCGATGAGGATCCATCAAGTGAGAAGCTAAATGCTGGCGGCACCAAAGAATGCAGCGATGACAAACACTCCTTGGCCGCTGCAAGAGCCTATGATGAAGACGAGAAGGCAGACACCCGTCACAACGATTCACTTGGTTATCTAACTGTAGAGCAGCGTCGAGGTTTGAGAGGTTGAAAGAGGAAGGATGTAGTACCCAACTGTGCGTGGCCAATGCCTGCTAACTATGACTTACTCATGGCTTTCAATCAAGCCATGGCCGAACGACGAAGGTAGCCGCAGTAGTAATGAGTAGCCAATCTAGCTGTTCCTTTTTGTAATGTCTAAGAGTTAGGAGAGGGACAACTGATAGACTCTACACGTTGCATCTCCGCACTGATCAGGAGTGTTAGTAGGAGTTGGGAGTTGGAACTGGCATGCTTTAGGTGCAGCAGTCTCCATAGAAACGACGAACAATTGTACCGGTACCTACCGCTACTACTAGCTACACTCGGAGAATAGCAATCAGTGGTACTAGTACTGAGTACTGACACGAGAAATTTCGAAGGAATCTGAGTTGTGAAATTTATCTTATATTTTCTAAAAAGAGGACATCAATTTTACACTGTAAATTACAGGAACAAATTTACCCCAAATCTTCGTAAGGTTACGGGTTCCGTACTGTAAACAATAAAAAGAGGATCTCTCTATCGTGGGGGGGCTTGCTAACGAAGGACATATCGGTCACTGACGAAGTATCACACCGCACACCGCTAAAAAATAAGCCCTGAAAGCTGTGGTATGATACTCCAATTGTTGCAGTAAGTATAGCCAAAACACATGTACGCATGCATGACCTCAGATAAATATGCATATATGCCGTCAAGTAATATTAGTAATATTAGTTATACTCGCCTTAACGAACGTTTATTTGTTATTTGGTCGAAAAAAGATATAATAGTATTTTTGCTACGACGAGTTCTGGAACACACTCCAGCTACTCTCTCTAGCTAGTAGAGTGCGTTGTGCGTTGTTTCTTGCTCCTCTAATATGCATGTGTGCTATGTGTTGAAATATAGATTCCAAATTTTTATTACCCTTTGCCAGCTCCCCACGCCTGTTGAAGGCTCCAGCGCGAGTGAAAAATCCCACATCCGACGAACCCTTACAACTAACAACTCGCACAACCTATTGCACCCTGATCATCACGATGAAACGTACTTTCGCTAGGCTCTTCGTGGTGGGTCTTATTTGCAATGTAATTGCTGAAAACCCTCCGCCAATCACAACTTGCATCAAAGACATGTCTCTCGTTAGTCAGAGCGAAATGTTGGTAACAGACACAAGCATTCGGAGAGTTTACATTCTCTGCCCAAACACTGTCTTCAGCCCTGGTGTTAATGATCCTGAAACTGGAGGTATTACTGGTGGTCAGGAACCGCTTGCTTGCAAATCAAACTGTGTGATAAGATGCGGAGAGAATGGACTTTCTTCTAACAACTGTGTCATCGACGGAACGGGAACGTTTGCGATTTTCCAGATGCCATTCATTCGGTTTGAGGATCACCCGGAAATCGCCGAAGATATCTTCTACCAGGGTATAACGATTGACTTCTTTGTATCGCAAGGACAATATCCCATCCTCGTTGGTTCCTTCTTTGGAGATGTGACGTTCCAAGACTGTGTTTTTTCGAACAACAGTGGCGACCCCCTTTTTACCATCACCCAGTTTCAGGCGATGGGAAGCGCTCGTACTGGTTCCATGGACGCTACTCAAGCCGGTTACTTTTGGAATGGTGGTGGCAAAAATGGTGGCTTGAGGCGAAATCTCCTCGAGAATGTCGAACTCGTCAGCGGACCAACAATCGTCCACGACAATGCGGCCTCGAGCCGCCAACTTCGAGCCACCGATATTCTTCAAACTGAAGGAACTGAAGTTATCACGGATGGCGATCGCATTCTACAAACGACGGACGGCTTCAAAGTTTCCTTCCAAAAATGCCTTTTCGTAGTACGTTCTTCCATGTCGACAACGAATCCATTCATTTGAGTTTTTAGACTCTCACCATTATTCTGCAGAATAACTCTCCAGTTAGAAGGCCTGAATCTACGGGTGGTTTGTCATTGGTATGGTTTTTGGGAACCGAATTCTATGGGACTCAGCAAGGTGACGAAATAGTGGGGCAGATAGCGGGAAGCTTCATCGATAGTAGATTCAAGGGAAACCAATTCTCCTTCGAAGGCGATGAAATCGTACGTAATTCCAGGTTCGAGGCCTCAATTGTGTGCCTATACGCATTGCAATCTCACGCGATTGATTACAGGAATTCCGCGCATTAGTTGATTTTCATTCTTCGGGAGAACTAACTATGAAACGAAACTGCTTTCTTAACAGTACCGTCAAGAACTACGGAGTCGTTGTGGTGACAGAAGGTGCCGACATTACGAACGAGGATAACTTTGTTGAGATCGAACAGCCTGAATTACTATGCAGTTTCATCGTGAGCATGAACGAGTCGTACTATGATCCTCAATGCGGGCTCGCCGCCACTGGAACAAGCTGCGATTCGGATGGTTGTTTCCCTGGGGACGCCACATGCGACGTACAAGGGAAAGGCGAAGTTATGATGAGGAATCTCAAGCTTGGTGACAAGGTTCGCGTGCAAGGCGGCAAGTACGAGCCTGTCTACTCGTTCGGTCACCATGCGCCCGACATGACGAATCGGTACATCAAGTTGGTAACTTCCGACAGATCCTTGGAGGTATCCAAGGATCACCTTGTTTTCGTGGAAGGAGGACGCAGCGTGCCGGCTTCCTCTATCAAAGTTGGAGATAATGTGCAGCTTGCTGACGGCGAGCTTGCCTCCATAGTGGCAATTGCTCTCACTTCGAAGCAGGGAGCTTACGCACCATTCACCGCGTCTGGGACAGTGGTTGTGAATGGCGTGACCACATCTAGTTTCATTTCACTTCAGGGCACTGACAACCTCAAGATCGGCGGAATCGACACAGGCTTGTCATACCACTTCCTCTCACATGCGTTTGAAGCGCCACATCGCATGTGGTGTCAGTATGTATCTGCTTGTAGCGAGGAGGTGTACACACCGGATGGAATATCGCTGTGGGCAGCGGCGCCTCACAAGTGGTTCCGATGGTATCTTGTGCAGGACATGATCACTATGTTGTTGCTCGGGGTACCAGTGATCTGCATTTTGCTGTGCATCGCTCATCCCGCCACTGCCCTTGTGACAATTGCTGCCGTTCTTTTCGGGTTTCGCCATCACAGCTTGCGATGCAAGCGGCATTGAGAGAATCCACCTATGCATTTCATGTTTCATGTTTCTTTCCAAGTCCGTCAAAAGTCGGTCAGAATCTTGAGACCTTGCGCCTCATTATTCATTCCTCGTTGTTGGATTCCCATTTTTGTTGGCTTTGATCAGGGTTGAAATGTAGTCAACCATAACGCCTCTCTCTGTAAACACAACTCTGTTCCGATTCAACGAATTCATTGAGTCTGCAGACTGGAGAGTGGAGGCTGGAGCAAATCAGGTTCGTACTGTAGTACTGTAGACCTCAGAATAGCATCCACATATCAGAGAGGAGTCGAGACTCGAGACGATGCAAGAAGAGAAATGAAATGACCATTCATGCCCACAATGTCGCAATCTTGCTTCCAATGATGACGGTACTCGTACCAGGCTGTAATCGGAGAAAGATTATCTCCTCCTGCTCCAGAGTACGTAAGTTCTTTGTACGATATGGACCTACTGGAAGAACGTTCAGGAACCCGCTTTTTGCGCAACATCAATGGCACATGGCATAACGGCATTCCAAGTATTAAGTCTACCGTGCTTCAAGTTTGGCGGTCAGTATTCCAAACACGCCAGATAGTAGAGGGCATAGCTAGAAATTGTGCGACATAATACACTCATAGTAAACGTTGTATTCGGAGTATTACGGATCTAAAGTACGACATACTAGCGAGGATGTGCTTGTTCGTCGCTCGAGCACTGATGCTTTCCACGGACGCATCAGTCACTAGTCCTATGACTCTCTCTATAATAAAAGTGACAAAATTGACGAGAAGCACGACTCCCGTAATTCGTTCTATTTAACCCTTTAGTATCGGTACACCGGTTTCGGCTTCATGCAGCATATTCCGTGACGGAGTTGTGTGAAGATTCACACGCGAAATCAGATAAAGCACAGGGACTAACGACAAGGTCTTCGCGTTGTGTTGGCTTTCGCAGTATTGAACCATGTCGATTCCTCGCTCAAGGGCATTGAACACTGCTCCGCGTCGATCCTTATCACAAGATTTGAAGGACATGAAGTTATCTCCGACTGGAACTGGAGCATCTGAGGATTCACGAACGATGGTGACAAAATCGCCAAGGAAACCGATTCCTGAGGTGTGCAAGATCGCTGGTAAAAACGCCTCCCTTTACGCCAAGGACTTTGACAAGAATTCAACACTTCGGCTGCAAATGCGTCAAGTCGATGGGCTGCGATGGTCGGACCTTGAGGTTGGTGAATTGTTGGGGACAGGTGCGTTCTGCATTGTCCGCGAAGTCCGCTTGAAGGACAAAGGAAATCGTTCACAGACACAAATGACAGGACAAGAGGATTCAGAAGCCAGTTTGGACACCACGGAGATCTTCAACGATTCGTCCATCTTCAACGAATCGTCCACCAGCCAAGATGCGGATATCCAAGACAGTGCACGTGCGGAAGTGGACACGAGCACGTCATTCGCGTTGAAATGTCTCGATCCTCAACATCTCAAAGGCGAACTTAACTTCTCAGATTGTGCTATCGATCTCGTCATGGAGGCTAAAATTTTGGCGTGCTTGAGTCATCCAAATATCATCAAGCTGCACGCAGTCACCGGTGGTTCCATATCACGGGCATTCACTAGAAGGAAGGGCTATTTTCTAGTCCTAGATTGTCTCAACGGATCCCTGGAGGAAAGAATATGTACGTGGGCGAATGAGGAATTGTCGATGTCAAACGTGGAGCGGGTCGTTCGACTTGACGACCGACTCAAGTCAGTAATCATTGGAGTCGTGAGGGGGATGAGGTATCTGCACAAGAATAAGGTGATTTACAGGTACGCTTTCATCGAAAAATATTGACCGAAGGTAATACTCGTGCGCTAACATCATGCTACGTATTCTCGACAGAGATTTGAAGCCGTCCAACATTGGTTTTACCAATTCCGGAGAAGTGAAGCTTTTCGACTTCGGACTCGCGCGCGAAGTGCGTGATCCTCGACGGCGTCTTACTGGTTACACCGGCAGTGCCCGATACATGGCGCCTGAAGGTAAGTCTAGTTGGGCACTCAGAGCGCGCTGTAGTTGTCAAGCAATATGCTGGAGATGAATTGTCGATATTGATGAACTGCTCCTTCCTTCCAGTTGCTCGCAGTGATTTTTATGGATTCCCCGCAGACGTATACAGTTTCGCAATTTTATTGTGGGAAGTGTGCACCCTTGACAAACCCTTTGCTGGCATGTCCAAACAAGAACACTTGGAGATGGTTGTTGGCGCTCAAGTTCGGCCCAAGCTAAGTGCTGTCATGGCGTCGTCTGGTCTAAAAAAACTCCTTCAATCCTGTTGGAGTGACGACCCAATTCGACGTCCGCCATTCGGTGAAATTCTCAACAGGGTTCGCTCTGAAATAGATCTTCGGGATGCTCCGCATAGATCTTTTAAGCGCGATCGTATTCGACAGCGAAGACACCGGGGAGAGTCCATAGACAGCAAGCTGAGTATGAGCATCCCTTCAGACCTCGATAGAACTGTTGCACTCAATAGAGATACATCTCCATAGAGTCTCGCCGCGCGAGAGTACATCTGTAATGATTAAGTCCACCAAAGACTAAAAGTATTTACTGAACTTGATCGTCTGGCGAATAGTTGAGAAGCACCTCTCCAATCAAATATCGATCGTCGCGAGCAGCGTCGTGAGCAATCTGAAACCAATTTACAAGATCATCCGCGAAGATTGCACAACCTTGCGCTGCAATGGCAAAAATGCAGAGACCCTGCAGGAGAAACGGAGATATCTCGTAAACAGCGTGCTGGGACTTCGTGAGATCCAGGAATAAGAGGATTGACCAACATCCCACCACTGGAAAACACAGCATCATTGTAAGCATTTGAGACAATGGAAAAACGCAGTCGACCAAAAGTACGTCGGGATCCACGCGGTCCCATTGCCCACGAAGGATAGCACCTAGCAAGGCATTAAAGAAACGAGCGATGCGTCCCCGTTTCGACCCTTGCCATGAAACATGGCGGTTTCTGTCAGTATCCGCATCTGCGTCAGGCAAACCCTCATTGTCGTCATCGTCGTCTTCGAAAGCTGCGTTCCCAATACTTGACCAGAACTTTTTTGTGAAAACACTCTCAATGCATAGGAAAGCCCAGAGGTTGAGGAAAATCGATCCCGACCCCCAATTTCTTAAAAGAGTGGTCGCCGTCAGTGACGAAGCACCTGCAAACAGATCTAATGACCTAATGACCAAGATGTCGTAAACCACACCCAAGATGAAAGGGATGAAAACGAACCACAGAAAGAGGGCAGTTGCTACAGTGTTGACCTTTCGCCTCGGCAGGGACCTCAATCGCGTTGTGATAGCAAACAAACGCAAATCGACAGCAGCATGTTGCGATCCAGCGGCAAGCATGGTCGAAAGGGTTGTCAGACCGATTCCGAAGGCCACAGGATCGTGGAGATAAACTTCCGGGAGTTGAAGGAGATGGAGGGCAAAACGCCCCGTCAGCAGTGGTGCGCTCACACCGACAATGACAAGTAGTACAATTGCCACCCATGACAAAAGGATCAAAAGCACAAGCTTGCTTATGAGTAGAGTAGAAGTGATCGCGGACGTTCCATGACCAACAAAGAAGTTCCTTGCAGCGACCTCTTCCTCAACGGTTGATTTCTTCTCCTTCCCCCAAGCCCAACGGCCCTGAACTTCCGCACCGCCATGACCTAGGTCATCCCACCCTTCCGGTGGTCGAGGTAGGAGTTCAGCACGGCACTCTTTCCAGAACTCGACAATCATCGTACCATCGGCGCCCACACTTCGACGCAGTCGGTATGCACCAAGTGTCGAGGATATGAGGTTTTTGGTACTCTCTGCTGGTGCATTTCTACTGGGTCGTCGTCGCCGACGGTCAACTTGGTCTTGTTCCGACAAGGGCAGCGGCACGCGAATATACTCTCTGCAACCTTCCAGAGCCACTTTTCCGTTCTCTCTTGCTTTTGCGGGCTCGAAGCGAGGTGCCATGTCTGGAGGAACACTATTCATATGCGCCTCAATAAATTGTTCAGCCTCCGCTTCCTTCTTGGCAAGCTCGTACCAGAACGAATCGACTTGAATGTTCCTGTAATTGTGACGGCCTCTGTCCACGCCACCCCCCTGTTTTGCATCCTCCCTCGTCACTGCTTCAGTAGCACAGGAGGTGGTTTCAGTCAAAGAGGGCGTGGACTCACTGAAGTCATCCATGATGACGGGTTCAAGTTCGTCTCCCCGAATAAAAATCCCTTTCCAACCTACGAAAACGAAACGCTTAATCCTTCTCGGCAGCATATAATCTGTTAAACCCAAGGGTTCGCACACCAGCGCCAGCCACCTATGCTGCAGCCCTCCAATGCCATTCTTGTATTTTTCCAGGAAACCAAGCATGGTGAGGTGGAAAAGTAGCAGCTCAAGCGGAACTTGGAGCTGTGGCGTGATGAGATACCAGAACTTGGGCCGAAAAATGGGAATGTATGACTCTGCGCCAAGACGGACAAGTATTCGTGCTGGCAACCAGATGTATATCATCAGCAAGACTGCGTATATTCCAAATGAAAGCACCATCCGTTTTGTGTGCGTTACTGCACTCTCGTTCAACAAATTTCCAAGCAAATCAGGCTGCGGCTCCTGAGGGCGAATAGCGTGAGCCAATAGTCCAGGGTGGAGAACTTCGCGAAGCTGTAACACAGAGACGGTCACCAACAACATGAAGGTGATACCGATGACCCAATGGACCACGATGGAAGAAAATATATCATCCCCGGCGTACAAAATTCGAACAGATGGGCGATGGCCAAAAGCCTGCAGAGTTGCGGCGTCAAGCCAAACCCCGAGCAGCAATGGCAGTAGCAGCATTTTAAGAAATAACAGAGTGCCGACTTTCACGAAGGCATTCGAACAGTCCAATGCCGTGGATAAAAATTGCCCAAGAGTCATCCTGATTTCGATCGCATCTTCGTTCAGTACGCGAGCGTCGAAATTGTTAGGATTATCCCAATTATCTTGATGAAAGTCCCGGTTTCCTATCCGTACGCCATCGCCAGCTCCATTTCCGTTGTTCTCAACAACTTCGGCATCAACAGCATCCATGCGTTTGCGTATTGAGACAAGCAAATGAATTACGACAATCGTGAGAGCCATGGCTATGTACCCAAGGAGGATTAGGACGATATCATTCAATTTCAGAGTCCTTTCCAGTCTTTCCGTTTCCGAGTTGACTTCATGAACCATCCTCAGGACCCCGATCTCAAACATGTCTGTCTTCGTCCTGTTGGACCACCAACTGATAGTTGTCAGCAATCGTTTGTATACAGACGATCCGACGAAGCGAGGAACGAACGCGAAAACGCCCAGATAGGTCATCACGAACGCCATGAACCACAAAATGTTCCGGATTAGGGCACCGAAGGGTCCCCTGAGGCCAAGCAGCTCATCAAGCGCTAAGTTCATTTCCATGTCGTCTTGAAAGGCGTCTTGATCAACTGGTTCGTTCATCGGCTCAAACTGAGGTTCGAAATTGTTTTGCCTCTGAGGTATAGCGAAGTCGGCATCTTCATCAGCGAGGTCCTCCATTGCTTGAAACAAATCAGCGATGCCTTCCTCGTCGTCTTGCAAAGGAATTGGCCCCATATGCGCAATTTCCTCCTCTTGTTCCCTGACCTCTTCATCTTCCATGGCATCAAGGCGCCTTTGGAGGGCTGCCGCAGCTCTGATTCTTCGCTGCAAGACAACGCGTTGAGCGTGAGGATCAACTGGTATTCCCCCCCTTAATCCGTCGTTGTCATGCTGCCGATCATCATCCTCTTCAAATCGATGATTTTCTGCGATTATTGGCTGTCTTTGATCCATTACACCCACAGCATTGACGTTTCGTTGTCTGCGAGCAATGTGATGGATGTCCAGAACAACATCATCAATGTCGCCGTCTTGAACATGCACATCAGCTGCCTGCTCGTTGTTGTCTCTGTTACGGGCCCCTTGCTGAATGTTGAAGCGGAGGAAATCGGCGAAGCTCATAAGACTCAAAAAGCTAACGACAATGATCCCTGCAATCACAGCGCCACTGATGGTATCACTAAGCAGGAAATTCCGTCTCAGCCTCGTTGCAATGGTTGCTGGACTGTGCAGCCAGCCAATGTAAGCGTACGAAGTAACGAGCGGCACCAAGAGAAGCCACATCCCAAGCGCAAGCGCTATTCGCATCACCCAAGGAAGCCACCTAGCAATGGCGGCTCGAGAGAGCCCCAGAACGACCTCATGTAACGGTAATTGCACAGGGGCGCCTTCTGAGTAACACGGAGCAAAGCGGAATTTAGTCCCACAAAGTTCGCATCTACCATCCAATCGTTGCACTTCCAACCACGACGCAAGGCAATCTTGATGAGTGAGGCCGATTGATCCCGAACACTTGCACGGAGAATACAGGGGATATCTAAACGGAAAGGTGAGACTAAACAATTATGACATACGACTCAACAACGACACAAAAGGGCACGGTCATCAAAACACATAACAGGATCGGGGAATAACGCGAGAAAATCGGATAAAAAGCGACAAATGCAGCCTCACCCTGGGTCATGCTAATTGCTAATGACCGCGTGACCTCGGCATCCTTCCTAAAAGGAGACTCCAGACTCAGAGACCGTGCTGCAAATGATCGTTTCAAGCCCGCAAAAATAGACCAATATTGCAAGCTTCGATAGACCCTCCCGACGATGAAGACAACCGGCAAAGGTGACGCAAATATGTGACTTATTGATTTGAGTCTTGTAGCGATGCCTCGTGGCGTTCACAAATGGATTACGACGAAAAAGGGTCGACCTTTGTCTACTCACCCTTCTTCAGCTGGTCCTCTACAGACGCGACATTCTTCTTCCTCGTCGAAAGGTGGGGGCGACGGTGATAGTTGGGCATTGTGATTCTCCATTATCCTTTTGGTTACACTATAGAGAAAAGGAGAGAAGCCGAGCCGAATGAGGTTGATTGAAATGACACCTGCAAGGACTAACGGTGTGGCCTGTGTCACGATCCCAGAGCCCTAAGTGGTCCTGAGTCCTGAGTTTGGGACGTTAAAGTGTGTTTTTCTTTCTTTCTACAACGAGTATCATACCTCGTTCGAGTACTGGAGTGGTACGTACTCCGTATATTCTATCCGGAGTGCTGGTACTGTAGTGGGAGTACCATTTATCATTACACTTCTACTACCGGTATGATAGCACGCGTACGCCAAACGATTCAAACACTACAGACCATTAGAAAATTAATTGGGTGGCACGATCCAGCCGGCCATGCGTTATTCGAACGTTTGACTCTTGAATTCAGAATACTCCCCCACCATACTGCACAATAGAGTGATAACGGTAAAATCGATCCTTTGAACCATTGTAACTTGACGAGAACTTCGAATTACTCAACAGGCGTGCACTATGTTGTCACTGGTGCATTGAAGAATAGCATAGTGCACGCTTGTTGAGTAATTCGAAGTTCTGACCGAGCCCCTTTTGTGTACTGGTAGTCGTGTAGATACCACGTACGAAATCAGTTTCTCGATTGTGTTTCATCGTTGCAGGTCATGTGGATCACTCAAGTGCCAAGGCAATACTTAAGGATAATTTTTTAAATCATTCATTTCGTTGATATAGTCTTCAATATCAGAAATGACGTTAAACATCGGCCGTGCCGCCTTGAAAATACGGCCCATAACCAAAAATCGTTCCACCCAATTAAAGGTCGAATGGTCTCTAGTGAAAGGTGTCCGTTTCCGCTGTCCGACGTGCGTCTCAAGTCACGACATACACGCTCGTCAGATTTATCAATTCTTCAGTTCTGTGCAAGTCAGTGTATGATATGAATAGGCCTATCATACGAATATCATATATAGTGGTACCAGGTGCAAGTACAACAGTACAACATGCAACGTAATCCGTAATCTGAACTCTGAACTGTGAATACGTCACATCCTAGTAGTAGATTGCTACCGGTAGGCTAATAGGTCGTACTCCGTAATACGGAGTACGACTATTTTATGTATGGCTTGTTTCACCATGAGGCAATATATGGTAGGAGCACGTAGACTCAGTATTCTAAAATTTTAGTTGAACTGAGAAACTGCCTCCAATCCTCCGGCAGTCTCCTCAAAATAGAACAAGAATTCGGTATGATCCATAAATCTATATCTTCGACAATCTGTTTCATTCGCATCTATTTGCACTACGAGGCCGAAACGATGAAGAAGCAACGAGAATAATTGAAGGTGAGCTGCACGTTGAACAGATTCGTCTTTATCGGTCTTGCATTTCCGAAAGTACCGATAGCGTCTCAGACGTTATACTCCTGCTGCTGGCGTTTCATTCTTTGCTGCCATCAGAACAACGTCCTCTATTGCAGGCGAGACAAAGCTTTGCACAAAGCCAGCATCAAAGTCAACTACAGCTCGGTGGGTTTTGAATTCCTTCCTGACGCGTTCAATCCGAGGCAAGGTGAGTGCTGTAGGAATACTGTCCTCGCAACTGTTCAGGTTTTGTTGATGAAGGACAAAGTATGCACATATGTATGATCGTGCCCGTCGTGAAAGCTTTCGCACTGTCACTGTTTTGAGGACATCTCTGCTTGTACATTCTTTCACTAACGCCTTGAAAGATGTCTTTCCCTTTTTAGAATCCAGTGGCATTTTGCGGTAGACACTCTTCGACACCCCCCAACTGTATTCAATTCCCTCGCCGGCCATTTCGGCGTGGAACTTTGGAGTGATGAGGACCGAAACTCCAAGTGCATGTCCCACATGCTGCAACGCTGTCATCTCTTCAGCAAAGTCAAGACACGATGCCATCAGATATTTTAAGCTCCAATTTTCGGCATCCTCCATATCTTCACCATCATTCTTGTCCTTCGCAATATCCATTGTATACTTGTCAATATTGCCTTCATCTATCCATCCTCGCTCCCAAAGGACTTGCATGAGACCTTTCGGCTGGCCTAACCAACCTTTTTCTCCCTTGTCCTTTCCACTTTTGGATCCAAATTGTTATCCCTTGCAATCTGTTGTAATTCGGTCAGGCGATATTGGCGGCGATTGCTCAAGATATTGAGTGGAGCGAGCTCCGATTTGAGTTCAGCGATGGTTTTGTTTCGCATTCGCGGAATGCCTGCCGGAGATGGGAGTATGCGGTCATCACGGTTAAGTTCCCGTTCTTGTGGTGACATCCAGAATGGACCATCATCCTCCGAGGTAAACACAAAAGATTGTGTGTCGCCAACGTTTAAGGTTCGTGCAGCATGCATCCCGAGGTACCCATCGTGTTCCTTTATTTTTGACTCACGCATTATTGGTTGTGCTCCTCCATAGCTTCTATTCATACTGTAAGCATCTAGACCGCCCGTCAATTTCTTTGAATGTCCCTGCGAATGATCAAACAGAAAAACGAAGTCAAATTGGGGGTATATAACTTTGATGCAGTCGACGCAGTCCTCAAACTGCATGCTCATGTGATTGTAAGTCCAATACCCTTCGTTGTTTGCTCCCAATTCGAAACTCACAACAAATGGCGATTCTTCCAGGTCTTTCTTGGACACTTGGCCATGAACTGCAATCGCTGCATCAAGGTCAACATAGTTATGACCACGACGAGTCTCATTTATTTCTTCCATCTGAATCCGACTGATCGGAACTCCGAATCCGGTTTCACGCGATTGAATTGCGGAGAGCATGAGGCTCATTCCGTCCGTCTTTGGCAAAAGTGGACGTTGACCTAGTGGCCCAACCCATTGGCGTGATTTGAGCAGAAACTGGTTGAACACGCTTTCATCTTGGCCGAAGATCATCAGTGGTTTCAGACCTAGCGGCTTGCGAACGCTGAGGTTCCCTCCAAACATACCAAAGCCCATTTCCTCCGCAACCGAATGAAGAAAATCAAAATCGTCCACGTGGAATTCAATCATTTCTTTGCCCGAAGGCTGCTCTTGGTAAGAATATCCTTGACCTCCGACGTCGTCTGAAATTCTTTTCTCTGACTTCCACTTTTCCACAGTTTCTCTTCTCACTTGAATCCATCGATGGGTTCGAGGTTCAAGCTTCGATAGGTATTTCGTGCAGAACTCGTTCCGGTGGAATACGACATTGGGTCTCATGCCCATCAACAAAGAAGGATTTCTTGCGACTGTCGTAATGAAAGCCGAGACGTCGAAGCCATCGCCAGGTTGTCGTCAATGAGATAGGAGAATCTAGATACGTCTGAAGGAGTGGGCAGCAGTCTTTAATTGTAGTACTAGATTCACCGTTCTCGTTTGTTGCATTCTCCTCCGTGTCATCGTCATTCACCTGCGAACAATAGTTAGGAATTATCTTAGTGATCAGCTCGTTACGTGCCGATTCCACTGTTAGGTCAGCAAGGCTTCCAATACAGTAGTCAATCCATGGTAATGTGATTTCTTCACGGAAGTACTCTAGAAGATCAGGGAGTGGTTTCTTTTGTTTATGTATCTTCGGGTCTGGTAACGGAAAGTGCTCGCGATTCGCTCGCAGTAGGATATTCCAGCCTGCAACTGTAAGCTTGCTGGTTGCGGCTTCAATGCCCATCCTATTGCTATCATAGACAGCCTGGGAGCAGCAATCTTCTACCCACCGAGCAGAGTTCATCTCCTCCAAGGCCATGATATATGCTAAGCAAAGAATGGAGCATCGCTGTCGTATTATGAAGATATCATACGGAGAACAGAGATTGTCTACATCATGCTTATCAATGAGGTCTCTCCACCCGTCAGGACTTCTATTGACTTGCTGCAGCCTTTCTATACGTTGCTGAAGAACATCAACAACGCTTCGGTTGTCGGTTGAGCTCCCAAGGAAGAGCTTTTTTGCCTCCGGACTGTCCCAGTAGCTCTCTACCGAGATAATTGCCGAATCAGATCCAGAAGCAAGTTGAGAAGCCTTTGCTTTCTTCTGACTACCAGGAGATTGTGCCGCAACAGCTGCACCTGCTTCAGCTTTCCTCTTTGCTCTCGATTGGATATGAATTTCCGTCGTCAGATCCACAATTTCCGATGAACCACGTGCCACACTATAGCGATCATTTATTCCTGCGTCTTGCAACAGAGACAAGAAACATTTCTTTCCATCTGGCGGACGTTCGACCAATCCTCCGGGATCTGTTACGTAGTATCCCCAGATCTTTCGTTTTGGATTGCCGAAGATATCAAGGCCTTTGGCTGACCTCCGGAATCGGCCAGTATCATTCAATTCTGTGAAGTCATCAAGTGTTGCGCCTTCGCATGATGAAATTGCTTTGTTCAACATGCCTCTATCGAATCCAAGGGCCTTGAGAGTTGGAAACTGGGCATTGATTGCACGGAAATAGAGTTCGTCTGACAGCCATTTGTCTCGGTATCGTTGTTGCTTGGTGATTTCAAGCCAACACTGATAATACGTTGCGAGCGTCTTCATTATGTCTCAACTGCCGACCCTCGCAAGTTAAACTCTGCCTTGAAGTATATTATTGATCCAGTCGCAACAAAAGGCTCGGCAGTTACGAAGTGTAAGTTGGTGAAGTTGTCGTTACAATATCATGGTCCGAACAACTTTTTTTGGTGTGGTTTCGATCGTCTTGTTTCGATGTGCGAGGCTGCCATCCCCTGGCATAAAACGAAGACGTCACGGATTTTGTACTGATCCTACACGAGTTGCACTATATTTTGCTACGAAGCGAAACAAGCCATATGTGTCATTGTACTTGTACGAGAGGAGGCCTAATGTAGATGTGCACCGCAGTACATGTATCATATTTTGTGTGATTGTAACGAACACACCCAGTATTCTCACCTTCATGGTCGGCTGAAGGCACATAAAAACTTGTATGCATATTTCAGGATTTATCATATTATCATATACTAGTGGGTACCTCACATTTGATCGGAGTGTCTACTATAGGAAACTGGACGTACAGTACACCCAACCTGGTCTTACTCCGTACCATTACTTTTTTCCCCTACAGTATGCAGTACCATGGTACCAACGTAGGAAACTTCATGAAGTACAGTACCAGGTACTTATCATGCCCCAGTATTGCAGTTCATCGCACGGTATATTTTACAGTAGCATTTGTCAAGCAACCAGTTCACAGCAAATTCAATGAGTATTCCATCCAGTAACTTTGAATTCGTACAGTATTGTAGTTCAGTAACGTAACACACTGTCGTTTCAACATAAATTACCGTCCGTTTATGTACTGTAGACCTGTAGTACATGTAATCCACGTAACAGTGCAACAGTACCCCAGAGTGGTCATACTCCGTAACAGGCGGACGCACGCACACAATTAATTTATAATATAGTAGGCCGTCCGTTTATGTACTGTAGACCTGTAGTACATGTAATCCACGTAACAGTGCAACAGTACCCCAGAGTGGTCATACTCCGTAACAGACGGACGCACGCACACAATTAATTTATAATATAGTAGGATATAATAAAAAACTGTACAGTATGTAATATGTGTCATACTGATTTCATACCTGTGTCCTCATATGAGCGTAGTCGACAACACAAGTCGCATATGCGCATCATTTCATTGCAGGTTTCAAACCATTTTCTATACTGAATACTGTGCTTGTCACTGGATTCCGGTTATGCATACGATAACAACGTGTATGGTTATATTACATGCAATCGAAAACAGCCGTTGCTAGCCCATGCGGCTGTCACCCTGTGAGGTGAAAGACACAACAAACAACTTTCTCACATCTGTCAAAAGTCAAAAGAGAGATCATGGCTAGCAATCCTCTTTACGCTATTATCTGGCTCGTGTTGTTGGTCTTCATCGCCTGGCCAATCGCAGGCTTGTTGGCATTCGTTTGGATCATCCTTCAGGTACGTATTGCAAGTAACATGTAACTAAAATGGATGACACGGATGCCGGAACGGTGCATGGAAATGAAGACAGTCAGGTAGCAGGAAGACTTTCGACTTTCGTCTCCCGCGTATCGGTTGACACGATGTCCTCCTCGTCCTTTCGACTCTTGCTTTTCGCGTATGATCTATTGATTATCGGCTGACACGGTGTCCTTCTCGTCCTCAAGCCATTCGAGGCCGTTGCCCCTTTCTTCAAGCAAATCAACAACTTCTTGGAGAAGCTTATCACTTGGCCTCGCGACTGTGGGAAGGCTATCTGGACCTGCCAAACATCTTTCCCTAGTCCAACATAAGTGGCAGATTATTCCATCACGCTTGCAACATAGCCAAGTTGTATTCTCGTAAATGCCGAAACGGTATATAGTTGAGTTATAAGGGTTAGAGATGAATCCTATCTATCTGCGCCTTGACTTCTCCTTCGCAATGTTAGTATGTTCTTCATCTTCTACCGGTAGTCATCGTTCCTTCAGGTTGTTCCTGTGAATCTTCTATTAGGTTGACTCAGGGGCCCTCACACCTCACAGTGCCAAGATTTCATAAGGGTTAAGCGAATATGGTCCCTTGTCGGCCAGTGTACAGTGTACAGTATGCGCAATGTGCGTGCAGTTGTCGGATTTACGATTCATGGCCTGTCAAGTGATGGTACCGGTAGAGTAGTACTCCAGTAGTATTTGGTACGGTGCGGTCATTGCAAGTACGACGTCCATCGCGACGCCAGCCGATCTTTCTACACATGCTTACAACATACAACTAAGATTCTGTATAAGGGATAATTAAGCGCTACTACTACTACCGGTAGAAAGACAGCACGTTAAACTGAGTTCTCTAGTTTTTTACTACTAGTAGAAAGACAGCAATTCATACTATATACGGGTAAGTATATATCATGCTCAGAGTACTGCGATACTTTTCTTGGAGTAGCACTTGTGCTCCCGCTTCCCGCTCACTGCATACATACCAAAAATGACAAAACAGAATTTGTTCTTAAAGTTTTGGCGCCATCCGATCGTTCTTCTACGGTTACTTATGTGATCATGTGGTATTACCACCACAAGTCCTTGATTCTTGTTTCTGTTCCCTTTCGTAGTTACAAGTCGCGTGCATTGCCAATACAAACCCACTATCTCACCATGGCCAACAGTCCACTCTACGCCGTTGTCTGGATCTTATTGCTCATCTTCATTGCCTGGCCAGTTGCTGGTTTTCTGGCAGGCATTTGGATCTTGATCCAGGTGAGTTCGAATGACAGATTGGTGTCATTCTGGTCTAAAAGATCTCGTCCCGAGTGGTGTCGAAGAGTTGTTGTTGTATCAGATGGAAGTCTGCTGACAAGCGAGTTGTCGCGGTCTTGTATCGAGTCAATCCAATTACTAACCCTGCTCTTGTCCCCTATATCTTTCAGCCTTTCGAGTCATTGGCCCCGTTTTTCAAGCAAATCAACGATTTCTTGGAGAAACTCATCACATGGCCGCGTGATGTTGGCCTAGCCATCAAGAATTGCCAGACAACGTTCCCTGCACCAACAATGTAATGCGGGTATCGACGCCGTAAAAGTGCAACTTTGGAACAAACCGTCTGCGTCGCACGTTGGTCAATGCATGAGTGTGGATTATGCGACTGTTGAAACCGGTGCAGTTATGATAACAATCAAGGTTAAAGAGAATTTCATGTCAACTCCTCCGAGTAGTCTTGCTTGAACACTGCTCTAAGTTTTAATGCCGAGAGCCCCTTGTCGTCATTGTCTGGACGTTTTGTTGAGTCAAGTTCGTCCAAAGTTCGCCCGAATGGTGCGTCCAAATTGTAGGAGTACAGTACTAGCAAGTACAAGTCAATACAGTACTCGTACAAGTCAAGGGGTACAAGTACTAGTCATACTGGGTCTCAGCCGGGAAGTTGCAGCTTCGTACAGTATGATACTTCAGTATTGGAGTACTAGCACTGTGCTATGTGCATACTGCAGCACCGGTAATTTCGGTACTGTACCTACTGTGTGTACTCGGTACTCGGTACTACACTACGATATGGTGTCTTGCGTCGCCTTGTGACAATGTGTTCTACTGGAACGATATCGTACCAGGTACTGTCCTAGTAAACCTGCCCGCTGCGCACAGTGCGGTCTGCACGTGTCCCTCTTCCCTCTCAGAGTTTCGCATCGGTGTATCGGGGACCGTAGATTGGCCAGCTCTTGTGATGATTCTACGTAGGTATGTATGAACGCTATAGCGAGAGTGACGGACTCGGACGGCCCCGCCCGCCACCCGCAACCCGCAACTCGGAAAGGCTACTCGGATTATTCGATTTGATGAGCTTGACTGACTCCTGACTGACAACCATCATCGGTCGCAGTGCAGTTACCATTTTGTCTTGTACTACCAGCAGTGCTAGGTGGGGGCTACAATCTACAATACACCATAGGCCGCAAGTCGTTCGACAGCAAAGCCATTACCATGTCGTCGCCAGAGTCTGAGGGATCAGTCCCTGGTGCTGCCCCAAGCGAGGGCAGCGACTCGTCATTGTCATTCGTCGAAGCACCTGCTCGTTCTTCCGATCCAGATGCCGAGAAAAAATCAAATGAACTCAAGCTCCAGGCTAATGACTTTCTGACGGCTGGAAAATACCTGGAAGCAATTCGTCTTTACTCGGAAGCTCTCGAATACACCCCTACGAATGCAATTGTTCTCGCCAACAGAGCTCAATCGTTCCTCAAGGTGGAGAATTACGGTCTGGCCATTGTTGACGCAGACGCTGCAATTCTATCCGATCCAACCTACGCAAAGGGATTCTATCGACGAGCATCAGCCAACTTTGCGCTGAACAAGTTCAAGGCAGCTCGCAAGGATTTTCGACAAGTTTGCAAACTCAAACCGAAGGATCGTGATGCGCGCGCTAAGCTATCTGAATGTGAGAAGGCGATCAAGGAGGAACTGTTTGCAATGGCCATAATGTCCGATCACTCGGACCCGCTGTCCTCAACTTATGATCCAAATACTATCACCATTGACGCGGGATATGAAGGACCACATCCTCTCCCGGATGGCGTTTCCAACGATATGGAAGTTGAGGAAGACATCTTTACTCCGGGCAAGCTACCGATGGAGTTTGTTATGGTAAGGCCCATTTGCATCATTTGCACATTCGTCGTCATGTTACAATCATGGACACTTACTATTTGCCCTGATGGCAGGCTGCAGTCGAGCAGTTTACAAGTGAAAAACGAATTCATAGACGATACGTGGCTCGTCTCTTGATCTCCTGTAAGAGGTATTTTGAAACCTTGTCTAGCTTGATGGAAATTTCGATACCGTCCGAAGGCCCGAGTCCAGGTGTTCCTGCCCGTGTTACCGTTTGTGGTGATACGCACGGTCAGTTCTATGAGTAAGTGAAACGTGTGTGTGTGAAAAGATGTGCTGAATCTTCCAAAAGCAACGAGCACGCTCACGTCTTGAAATTCAATAGCGTCCTGAATATCTTCAAGCTCAACGGGTTTCCAAGCCCAAACAATCCTTACCTTTTTAACGGCGACTTTGTCGACCGCGGTTCCTTCTCCGTCGAAGTCATTCTTACCTTCCTCCTTTTCAAGATTTCTTCGCCTGAGTGTATCTACTTGACGCGCGGCAACCACGAAACCAAAAATATGAATCGCATATATGGGTTCGAAGGAGAAGTCAAGGCCAAATACGATGACAAGATCTTCGAACTCTTTTTGGAAGTGTTTAGTTTCTTGCCTCTTGCAGCGCTCATTGAGAGCAAGGTTTTTGTGACGCACGGCGGTATCCCCACTGACGACAAGGTTACGCTCAGTGACGTCCGCAAGGTCAAGCGTGGAATGGAACCCAAAGACTCTGGACTCATGAGTGATTTGTTGTGGTCGGATCCACAACCGTTCCCTGGGAAAAGTCCTTCCAAACGCGGAGTCGGCTTTGCGTTCGGTCCTGACATTACAGAAGCTTTTTTGAAGCGCAACAATTTAGATCTGTTGGTGCGGTCGCATGAAGTCAAGGATGAGGGATATTTGGTTGAACACGGTGGCAAGACAATTACTGTCTTTTCGGCTCCGAACTATTGCGACACCATGGGTAACAAGGGTGCCTTCATCCATTTTGAAAAGGATAATTTGTCGCCCAAGTTCACTCAGTTTGAGGCTGTCCCGCACCCCAACGTTCGTCCTATGGCGTATGCCGCTGGCATGGGGGGACTTTTCGCATAGCGACATAGAAGATCATAAAGATCCGAAAAATATAGCGCCACAACCATAACACATTCTTAGAACGCCTACGACGATGGGAAACGAGACGACCAACCATAGAGTAGAAGGTGTGCAGTTGGATCAACATCACGAGGTACGTCCGCCAACAAATCAATTGAAATGTCAGGGATGCGCAGGCTGGGCAAGGTACATGCGAGAGCCAAAGTCCATAGTTCACACCAATAAAAGAATTAGTTTAACGGTATGATTTTTGGAAGCGAGAACGGGCAGAACGACCACCGTATTTCTTTGGCTCGCATCTACGTGGGTCACTGACCAACAAGTTACGGTCGTATTCCATCAAGGTCTTACGAAGCTCATTCTTGGAGCTTTCGTCAACGTACTTGGCATGGTAAGCAACCACCGACTTGGCAATGGCAGATCGGATAGCATAAATTTGTGACGTGATACCTCCGCCCTTGACACGAATGCGGATATCAAGGTTTGCAAACTTGTCCTGGCCGACAATCAAAACAGGCTCGAACACCTTCAATCGGAGCTGTTCTGGCTCAATGTTCTCAATTGGCTGACCATTCACCTTGATGAGACCACGTCCCTGCTTTGCGAAAGCGCAAGCAGTGGCAGTCTTTTTCCTGAATAGCGGGAGAAGAGGTGAGATCGATGCGTATTGATTGATGAAGCGCAAGAGAGCGTATCCACGACGATCCACGTTGATTAACGGGGCCTTAGCGGGGTATCAGCCGTCACTGTCGCCATCAAATTCCGTATGGATGACATTTTGCTCGAGCAACGACACTTTCAACTCTTCTCTTCAGATCCACCACTACCTCGACATAGATCTGCACATCACTATTGTGAAACTCACTTTCCAAACACTTGAACGGACTGAGACTCTGGCATGGTAAAGGATTAAGAAGGCTCTACAAAGGAGTTTGCTCGACGATGGGGAAGGTGCCGAGGTATTGAGGGTGTGGTACAAAAGATACGTGAGAATGTAGGAGCGTGAGTAAGCGGTAGATGCGCACGTGCGACGTACGGACCGCATTTCCAAGACTACTGTGCCAGCGCTGATACAGTAGCAGTACTGTGTCGACTGGATCGACTTGATTTCATCGAGACATCTACATGTACACATGTACTGTACCGATATGATGACAGACGGAAACATCCGACACGAACGTACGCTGTATGCTCACACCAGGTACTCAGTACTGCAAACCAGCCAGTACGTCCCTCTCTGCGATATGAGCGATGCAGACAGAATGCAGATCACAGAGGCTGTATAGACTCACTATTCTCCGACTCACGACAAACTAGAGCAGAGACAACCAGCTACAACAATCACACCAGCAGTGCACATGATTCCACAAGATTGCGTTGACGAGGGGGGTGGCTACGACGTTTTTTGGTAGTGTTTGTTCTATTGCCCATCTAGAAGAAGCACCTCCAGCAGGGTAATCTGAGGCTGTGCACTCTCCCGATGATAAAGCAGCTAACAGAGATAGAAACCTTGCTATTGAATGCAGTTTGGTTATATTTCTATGTTTCTTGTCTTGGAACAACAGGTGACAGAAATACTTCTAAGAAGCATTCTTGTAGTAGCCTCATCCAACCTATCACACTGTTGCAACATCAGATTTCCCATTCCTGAAACTAAGGTGTGAGCAGTGAGTGCCCGAGACTCCAGAGTTCAGTAGGATAGTCAGAGTGCCATAGTGCCATAGTCCATAGGCCACAGGCTCTACTCCAAGCCGAGTGCTCCGTTTGAGGTTTGAGAGCATAGTATCTACTGGTACTTGTAGTACAGGACAAGATCGCTACCGGTACTGTAATCTAGACGGCCAGCGGCCAGCGGCCAGTTGAAAGAGAGGTTATGGGCCACGTGCGATTTCGGTTGAGGGTTGAACTTCATCCTGTCAGCGAGCTGCCCGAAGCTAGCCACCGTCCAATCAAGTGACAACCCCGGGCTCAAGGGCCCCCTCACTTCGCTCACCCACTCAGAGGTCGACGATTCTGAGCCATTCTGCAGAATCACCTCATCCATCATTCAACAAAACTGTGCTTCTGACAAAACGTCGGTTGAAGGAAGAGACGGCGTAAACGTCGTAAATTTGCACAGCCCTTTCCCAGAAGAACAACAAGTTAATTGTTCGATATCCAGACGATCATGACACTGGAAGGAGTTCTTCGAGCCGCTGCGTGCTCGCTTTTGCTGCTGACTGCCACTGACTCAGTTCCTAATCCTATAATTCGCGATTCAAGATTAATAAATGGGGTGACAACGCTGCGGCCCCATCGATTGTCGTCCGCATGGCTCAGCGTCCGAGGTGGCGCATCATCGTCGACTACGGAACACTCCGAGCCGACGACTCTCCCTCGAGGAGGAAGCGCCGCAGTTAAGAAAACAACCGTCACCATGCAAAACCAGCCGGTGCAAGAGGACGATAACTTTGTTGAACCAATTTGCCAATCAGATGATGACGGTTCACGATTCTCGCTCTTTCCCATTGAGCATGACGATTTGTGGAGCATGTACAAGCAACACGTGGCGTCGTTTTGGACTGCGGATGAAATCGATCTGTCTTCTGATCTGGTCGACTGGCAAGAAAAATTAAACGACAGTGAGCGTCATTTCATATCCATGGTACTGGCTTTCTTTGCTGGGGCTGATGGTATTGTTGTGGAGAATTTGGCAGAACGATTCTGCCGAGAAGTTACGGTCCCAGAAGCAAGATGCTTCTATGGATTCCAAATGGCCATGGAGAGTATCCATCAAGAAACGTACTGTTTATTGATTGATACTTATATCACGGATCCGAAAGACCGTGATGTATTGTTCAAGGCTCACACGCGAGTACCCTCTGTAGAAAGGAAGGCACGATGGGCCCAACAATACATTGGCTCTACAGCTTCTTTTGCCGAACGTCTCGTCGCTTTTGCCGCCGTGGAGGGCATTTTTTTCTCTGGTGCCTTTTGCGCAATTTTCTGGCTTAAGAAGCGTGGTCTCATGCCTGGCCTCACCTTTTCGAACGAACTCATTAGTCGCGATGAAGGTCTCCACTGCTCGTTCGCGTGTCAACTTTATTCAAAACTGGAGCGAAAACCATCAGAGGCGGAAATTCAAAGGATTATTGGGGAAGCAGTAGATGTGGAAAAGGGTTTCATATGTGATGCGCTGCCCGTGAGTCTCATCGGCATGAATGCATCGCTCATGTCTGAGTATATTGAATTTGTTGCAGATAGACTCTTGCAGGACCTGGGTTACCGACCTTTGTATGGGAGCAAGAACCCATTTGATTGTAAGTACAGACAGTATTTTCGTGCGATCCGTTGCGATTACTCCACGACCTCACAACCTTGCGTTTCTATCCTTCGTCAATGAATAGGGATGGACATGATCAGCCTGGAGGGCAAAACAAATTTCTTTGAGAAACGAGTGGCAGAATACCAAAAATCTGGGGTGATGGCATCTTTAAACAATCACGGAAGCCAACCTCTCAACTTTGACGCTGATTTCTAACGCGGTTATCGAAATTCAGTTGGATGTTATTAATAGTACTAGGCTAGCTAGATTGAAGCTAAACAATGGCATGATCAACTATCTTGCACTTCGTTACCGATAGGCGCACAGCAAACGCGTGGGGCTTACGTTTGACGTAACGCTGCTTAAGACCCCGAGAGTCAAAAAGAATCGCGTAGTGGTACGTCGTATAATCGAGGGAAAGATGGAGCATAAGTAGAAAGTCACTCATTTTTATGTTGAAGCAAAAACTTCCGATACCGGGACTCGAACCCGGGTATCCTGCGTGAAAGGCAAGTATGCTAACCACCTACATCATATCGGATTCCTATTGCAGGGTTACTTAATTTCATTATATAAATTCTCGTGACATCCGTTGGACTCCAAACTTAGCCAAGCACTTTGGAGCAGTGAAAGGCTTTGGTGGTAAATATAGAAGATTGCTCGATGATGTTATTATTGAGTTAATCTTTTCATTACCAGGGGGATTTTGGCCTTTGCCGGGGGGTTGCTAATCATGGACATGTTTCATACTATGTGAAACTAGCTAGAGTAGAGGGTGGGGGTGGCATGGTCCGGAAGTGAGATCTGAAGGCCTGAAAGTTGGTTTTGTTCCACTCCCAGTCAGTCCATTGATGCTTCTCCTGCACATACGACTAGAGGTGACATCCGTTGATGTGAAATTTGATGCACTCATCAAATGGAACTGTAAGCCGGGTTCCATTGATTGAGATTGCTTTGCTTGTGTGGTGAAGGTCGAGATGGTATCACCATGTGGAGATGAAACAAGGAGTCTTGTCAACACCGGCCGCTCAAGTTAATTGACTGCCACTCATGTCTGCACCCCGCATCCTTGGTGTCCATCTTTCAAAACCACTTGGAGATTTCTCACAACAAGCAAGATATCCAGGTCTAATGCCATGCAAGAAATGCAGAAGGCTGTGTTGGCTGCCAAAATTATGTCGACCAAAGTCACTGACGAAGCGGACATTCGGATCATCTTACTGCCTCTGATCCATCTAGTACTTCAGGCCTTTAATGGGATTCTCCTTGTTGCTCTGGCACCAGTCAGTTGATGAAGAATCCCTCCAGCAATCCATTCCATCTAAGATGGTTTTGATATTGCTTTCCAGCAAAACATCTGCCAATTGACACCAAAAAGACCATTTGATATGGTCCAACACATTTTGGTACACAAGGCGGCCCCCAATGACCTAATTTATAATCCCAATCCAATACAGGCAAGATCCAACTATCAACCTAATAGCTACAATCCTCTGGCATACCTTTTCCAATTCTCGGCGAGTGCACAAATCTTGCAATGGCTTATAACAAATATCTCTTACTTACTAAATCCCACCTGGCGGGTGACATCATAAGGGTTCCAATACCTCTTCAGGCATAACCACGCAATCACCCATTTGGATCAATATAAGATGAAGTTTCATGGAGAGGATGACCAAAGTCATCATAATGCAAACTGATCACCTCCTCAGGAAACAAATTGACGTCATGCTCATTTCTCTCTACCTGCAACAACAAATGCGCACCCTAGCAGACCTCAATGATATTCCACTACTAAATCCCATTGCCCTCGATGTGGTTGTCAGCCAACAGATTGGAACCCCAATGCAATGGTCAGTCACCTCTGAATGCGCCAATTGGAAGAACCCAATAATGCTCAATGATATTGGAAAAATCAACCTACTAGACTACTAGCTACATTCACTAAAAGCTGCTATCACATCCACCCAGAACAAATTAAAGTCCCTTTACAAATCAATTTGACCAAAGTCATGGTGCCTGCCTTGGCACAAAACAAAGACTGCTCCTTAAAACCGCCGCCGGACAAGAAAGCATTCCGTTGATAAAGTTTGGGCAGCATTTTGATCTCATCAATGCCTTTAGCAATCACTTCAAAAGGGAGGCCTCAGTTGTAAGGAAGGCACTGTCAGATGGATGCCTGCAATGTCAATCATATATGCCTTGTTTCTGCATGCTCAGGTCCAGTTTTAGATGGCTGGTCCGATGATGCCGCATCATCCATACAGAGAAAAAGCGGCTGTGTGTGACCACTACTACTGCTGGCTGCTCACCATAACACTGTGAATCCAGACCTTCTAAGGCATACACCCCAATGCTGATCCAGCTGGGGAGTGGTGGGGTGAAATGCACACGACAGATGACAGAGTTTGATCAATAAGTAAATCAGTTAGTAACAACACAAGAGCAAAATAGTATGAAGGCAAGGCACATTTAGTTTCAAGGAAAAGAAGTCTGGGATCATATTTACCAGCAGCATTTCCCTCTTCACCTGTACAATCAACACATTCCAACCAGCAATGATGCAGATGATGGTGAATGGCAAGGCAATGGCAAGGCAAAGATAAGTTTTGAGTGTTGGAGTACAAAAAGATACTTGATTACTAGTGTCTAAAGGCCCGGACCACTTGCCTTAATTGACCCCGTCACTTGCCTTGATTAACCCCGTCAATATTTTCCGAGATTATGTAGAGATATTACATCCTTGCACTCAAAAATGGTGTTGACCATGACGGTCAATATGAACATGTTGACTCAAATGAAAGCACATAGAACTAATTATATTAGGCTTAGAACTCATCAAGGTGTGAATGGTTGCAAGCCAGGTGGTTCTAAAAGCACCATTTCCCATTTTTGGTAGCACAAAGATAGATGATTTTTTCATCATGATCACAATCCGAGCATTGCCATGCCGTCTTCTTCTGACACTCCTTGCACCTCCCTTGATACCTAAATGTGGTTTTCTCACCTTTACTATTGTTAAGGCGCTTCACAGGAGTTAAATGAGTGAGCACCCGCCCCGCGGCGCTCCGCTTTCAAGTGCCCTCATACAGGCATCTTGAAACAACATTGAATTTGGTGAGGATCGGGGTTGAGCTGATGGACGGCCTCTACTACCATACATGTTGTCAATCAATTCCTCAGCCAGCACTAAATAGAACTCTTTTTGATTCAGTTGGACTCTTGGAGTGTTACTCATTGCAGAAAACACCAACTACGTATCAACAACAATCATCAAAAAATTCGACAAGTTCACACGCGTTGACCAATCTTTTGTTTCAATCTTCTTCTCCATACAAAGGTCATCTTGACGGAGTCTATTGTGCATGTCAATTGCCCCACAGGTAGTGTAATAAATTTCTGCAATTTTTGGTTGTGCAATTGTAAACATCACTTGCTCTGGAGGTGCATTCGGGGTCGCATCAACTTGCCTCCATCGGTAACGTTCTCGGTACGGAGATCCAGCTTCGAAAGACCCAGCAGTGGAAATAAAGTACCAACGCTCCCAATCCATCCACACCATTGCCCCCAATTCCGGACTGTTTTCTGTTGAATTGCACCAAAGAGCAAGAAAGTCTCCACGGTTTTGGAACTCCACACTTGTCAGGAAGGTTTTGGGGTAGCCACGTGTTGCAGTTTTAACAACTCCAATGAATCGCAGGCCATTGCGACACAATTCCTTAGCAGCACCAACAAGAGCAAAGTAGGAATCAGCACAAACAATACGATTCGTTCCAAACCAAGACAATACAACATGTTTAAGCACATTGGTACCGTGAAGCAGACTTTCTTCGTTGTCCCCAAGCACCTCATCCTCCGAACCCGGCAGGTTAACACCTTTGACAAGTTTGAGTCGCAGCATGACTTCACTTCTGCCGCACGCTGCGTTTTGGATCTCGCAGCCATTTTCAGCAGGCTTTCGGTCAATAGCAACATATTGAGGGAGGCCATGGTTGATCCAATGGCCTCCCTGCCCATACCAGCAACTCATACTCTCATCAACACAGATGAGCTCGGACGGATTGAAATAGTTGGCTCGATGCTCGTTAAAGTTTTTAACGAAGTCATCCACCAGCTTCCACCTATACTCCTCGGACGACTCACCTTCACCAGGAGCATCAGGCTGATTACTCCACCTCATGGAGCTGAAGAGGTCTATGAACCTGTGTTTTGACGTACCAGTCAACCCAAACTGATGATCTTGTCGTGAACTCAATTTTTGTCATGAGAATGAGGATGCCAAAGAATTGAGGAGCTCGCTTGCGGTTGTCTCTTTCAGTGAAGCTCTATTAAGCTCAACATTTGTCCGGTGGACCCCCATATCTGACAACTGCTTTGGCGGAAACAAAAGCAAAAAATTCGAGCGGCAAAATATCTTGTATTAAACTGTATTTCCTCCAGGAACCAAAACATCACCGATAGAATTGCGGATGCTCCACATTCGAGCAGCAGCAGGAACATTACCATTCAGTGGTAGGTCGTTTGTTGATACCCTGACCCATTCCATGCCATGAACACTGGCAACAATCTGAGATGATGCAGCAATATTGTCATGCTTGGTGCCTGCTTGCTCCTTTATATCCTCTTGAGGGAATTCTTCCGCACCAACAGCAAAACCAGCCGGCGCAACTATTTCACTTACATTGTTCTCATCAACGTTCAAAGGTGTTGGGTTGGGATCATTCGCTTCAGGGGCTGCAGAAGTTGGATTTGTTGCTGCAACTGAAACGGAGTTTTGATTCACGCTTTCAGTCCCGAGTCCATTACGTTCGTTGGGAACGCTTGTAACGTGTCCGGCCTTCACTGACCTTGAATTCAATACAGTTGTCTTTGTTGTATTGCCACCAAGGTAATAGTTTGCCGTGATCAAAGTCACGGCATGCTTCTTGCCGGATGATGGGGTCGTATCAATGCAACAGACCACTCCGTTGAGGAACTTCATCTAAGGGTGCTTATCCGAACACAAGGCGTAGTAATGAAAAAAATTAGCTCAGGCTTAAGGTAATTATTTTCAAGTATCCCTGAGATAAACAACTCAGCTATCTTCTCCACCTACGAGCCTTTTTCTCATATTTCCGTAAGGTGGACTGCCGTACATTTGATGTACAGCAATCTTATTTCTGTAACGGGAAATTCCAGGATTGCAGTGGTCGGACTTCAATATTACCTTGCTCACTAGAGGTTTTTATCCTAATCATTTTAGTAAATATTGCTGGTCTATTTCTTATTCCCAACCTTTTCTCTTCTTAATTTCCGCACTACCTGTTCGTGTTTACTAAATTTCCAAAATGGAAGTATGTCTTAACACGGGTGCCCTTTACATGCATTCTTCACATTAATTACAACGAATGCAGGCTCCTACTAATTTTATTTGGCAAAGTACATCATACAATGATCGCATTTCCCAAAAATGTATTGTTCGTACTGGGAACTCACAATTTGTCATTTTTGGTCCATGTCATAGTATTCATCTTGTGTGCACGTTGATTCTTGTCTCCAATGATGCTATTCATACTTTTGTGTGCATTTTGATTTGTTCCCAGCAGTTCAGCAGTTACTTACAACTTGTACATTCAGCATTTGCGGTCTGCAATATCATCTCCTGCCTGCAAGAGCAGGGTTTTTTCCATTAGTTCAGGGGTGGTAAGTGCCGTGTATTGAAAAAAAATTGCCGACAGTGCTATCTCAGTACTTACCGCTTGTGGTTTTTTCACTTTGCTGTACTCGCTCCAATATGTGTAATTAGTCAATTGTTCAAGAAGAAGGTTACGTCTTGACGCAGCAAAGCAGGTGATGACTGACGATAACTGGATGATGTGCATGGCAAACAAAAAACAACGAAACAAATTGATAAAACAAACACAAGAAAAATTGCAATTGAGGATGTCGCAAAAGGATGGACGCACCTGTGAATTTGGGCAACATATGCACTTTCTTCTGCTCAGGTTTGTTTAATTTGCGAAGCTGTTACAGGAGAAGGACAGGGATCAGTTTAATCAACAAATGTACAAACAAAAATAACAGTGGCAATAATATATCAGACGAATCCATTCATCATCACTGTGACAAATACAATGTTCATTGCTTGCTACATACTACTGTAGCACACATCACCAACTTCTGACAGTGATCTTGTTTGATCCTCCTTGCAAACAGGGTGATTGCAGTCAAATGCGATGGAAATCAAAGTGGTAACCAAAAGCCGACTTTGTTGTTGTTGTCAGAATATCATCATTTGCTGAACATTTGTGAAAATATTTGTAATACTACTAGCCCGCCCTTCTTGATTTTTGAATGTATGATTTGAAAGCCTGCCCTACTTGATTTTTTGAATGTAATGATAATTAAAAGCAGTCACGTATACAATTTTCTGGAAATACGATAGGGGCTCCTTATTAACTCCCAACAAAATTGATGGCAAGTTTGACCGTTGAAAAAACAAGGTTATTTTTGAAGTATGCATTGGTCTGCATATTGTATAAATGTATGTTTTGTAGAATTTTGAAATTTGAATGCTTTCCCACAAACAAATTAGAAAACAGGAGCGTACAAGTACACTTTCACGTATACATGGACTACAGGCAAATTCTCTACCAGGGGGAAATCATTATGCACACAATTTGAATTGCGTACTACACTTCTAGTACTTCATCTACGTATCAGTAATAACTGAAATAGGTATCACCTTGAATACATTTTATTCCATTTACTAGTCAAAGATGATATCGCATGAGATGACTTTTGTGACTTGATTCAGATTCCAACGAAACATCCACAGCTCTTGCCCACCACATTGTCATAGTCGGCCGACCATTGTTCAAAGACAAGACTGCTTCGAACATTCAGTCCTCATCTCACACACTTCATAAATGTGTTGATGAATGGAATATCATCTCCATGAGTGCATGTGAGTAGTTCACTGGGTGCACATTTTGCAATGTTTTGACTTCGTGTTTTTTCTGCTGAACGTAAAACGAGTTTGTAGTATTCCGAGCGTAGTGCTTCAAGGAACAGTACGAGTACCAACACACACGGTGTGTGCGAAAGTGCTGGGGTATAAAATTGCAGGTTTCCAGCAGTTTACTGTAGCACACTTCTTACCAGTGCCAGTAATGCCCTTTTCGTCATTTGTCTGAGAACGTACTGCTGTACACCAGTACAAAAACTAGAATACTTACTGCATGGTGGTGTTGTTGTCGATGTTGTGAACTATCTTCTTACAATATTCTATTGTTTACTTCTACTCAGGTGAAGGAATAACCATCCTTTCATGAGGGATAATGGGGTTTTTGGTTTGAAAGCCACCAGGGTCCTTGTCGCTTTCTGAAGTGTTTTCACCTGGTCACCTGCGAGAGGTTGCGCAGTAATAGCGTTTTCCGAACCAGTCGTGCCTTACCAGTGAATCACCAAGATCGTATTGTCTCTACAGAGTTCATAGGCAGCGAAACTAGATTCATCTGAATCTACACACAGATAAAAAATGTGTGCTGGTATTTCATAAACCACCATCTTTGCATGCAAAGGCTGGAACACTGGAATAAAAAATGTAGTGAGTGCGTCAGCACCAGCCACATCACACACATATGATACACTAGTCCTTAATTCCAAGGCAAGAATTCTCAACCACCAGACTTGAGTGACTTTTTGTCCGTCAGGATTAAATTATGGTACTGTTCTGGAAAAGATCACCAAGCCTTCAGCCAATTGCAATCTACTCAGGAGCTTTCCTCCTCTCGGTGTAAGTCCTTCCATCCTGAAGCAAGGTAATTGCCGCAAAGGTTGGGAAGCACAAGCCAAGTCTTGACATGCCTCAGTTCACAGATGTTGTGCATTCATTGCCTCCGCGATACCGTTCACTTCACAAGGTCTTTGTGCATCCTGGATGTGGGTTTGCAATCCTCAACTCCAGTTGCAAGGGTCAACATTGCAATGAGGGAATATGCAATTCTTTTTGTGCTTAAATTTGAATCTCTCGTAATAGTTCTGCAACGTGAGGTTCCTGCACTGTGAACATCACGCCTTTCAGATTGAGCTTCGAGCTCTTTGCTATTCGCACTATTTGAAATGATTGCAAAGCCTACGGCAAAAAAATTATTTCAATCACGTGCTGAAAAACCAGAATTTGCAATACGACAAGGCCGCTTGGCAATAAGAGATTGCGTTCGTACAAATGTTTTGCAATTGCGATTATTGGCAGCAATGTATTACATTTGTTTGTCTAACAATGATCTTACCAGTGTATTGTCTTGGTTTGTTAAACAACACCAATGTACTAATGGTTTGCTCCGATGACAAAATACCAACCTACATAGTTGCTTTGCTGGGTCACTATGTCACAAAGCAATAAATTTCATAGCCCCGTAGTTCGTACTGGCATCACCAATTTAATAAAAATTGTTTTTCGCGGAGTACTCCCGGTAGTAGATTACCAGCATTTGGTGCTCGGATGTAATATGTAGTACATTACTAGTCATGACTCCGGACGAAATAAATTCCGAGTCTTGTCCAAATTTCTCTAAGTCCGTTTAGTCGGATGAGTCGTCTGCTTTGTGGTTTCGTCGTACCGTTGTCTCGCGCACTGTCGCGTCGATTCGTGTGTTGTCTGTGGTCATTCTCGTTTCTCTTTTGTGCTCGTGAGACTAGTAGAAATAAATAGATGGCATCGGAATCTGGTCCTAATAGTTTTGTCTCTCTCTCCTGGTTCGTCTCGCGGTGTCGGTCCCGTGATAGTTATCTAGCGGGGGTCCGTCGCGCGATTGTGAGTCGACCTGGTTTCCGCCCCATGCAGAGCATGGCCAGGAGGTAACCGGCGCCAGGGGCGCCGATGAACCTAGGCATCGGGCCAGGAGAGGAGGTGTGGGTGGGTGGGATTAACTAGAGTAGTGTCTTTGTCGATTCGAGTTCGTTCGGATTGTGAGCAATTCGTATCTTGTGTTGTGTTGTGTCGTGGTGTTCGTCTGTCTGTGTCTCGTGTTCGTCTGTCTGATGGCGACTGCCCGTCCTTTCCCGATCTTCGGACATGCCACGAAATAAATTCCGAGTCTTGTCCAAATTTCTCTAAGTCCGTTTAGTCGGATGAGTCGTCTGCTTCGTGGTTTCGTCGTACCGTTGTCTCGCGCACTGTCGCGTCGATTCGTGTGTTGTCTGTGGTCATTCTCGTTTCTCTTTTGTGCTCGTGAGACTAGTAGAAATAAATAGATGGCATCGGAATCTGGTCCTAATAGTTTTGTCTCTCTCTCCTGGTTCGTCTCGCGGTGTCGGTCCCGTGATAGTTATCTAGCGGGGGTCCGTCGCGCGATTGTGAGTCGACCTGGTTTCCGCCATTTTCCGGTTGTCGTTCGTCCGCAGAATCTGGGGCGATCGTGTAGAAAGATTGTCGACTCGTCATGCGTGCGGCTACTCCGAGTGTCGAGTCCGGCACTTGAATTCGGAGGTATCTCATGAACGTCTGGCCGCCACCTCCCCACCATCTGAATCGTCTCACTTGGAACTCCGGCGAGGTGCATGGCCATCGCGGCGCCTGATCTGATCAGTGAGTGCCGATGCCACTCGCCTGGAGGCCAAGCCTCTCCTCCCCTGCGAGTCGTCGCCATCCTGAGCTGCCTCAGTATGGACTTGGAAGAGATGTGTTGGGGTTCGTCTGAGTCCTGCGTCCTGACGGCGTTAATCTTCGGGTTCGTCCGTGAATGGCAATCGTAACTCCGTACCCTCGTCGTCAGGTCCGCTAGCACGCGGACGGGGCAGATGTCCGTTTGTCCCTGCCTGTCGTTTCGATGCTGAGTCACTGTCGCGCCTTTGTCCCCGTTCTTTTGTCGCCGGAAGGTGATCGACACGGTGTCGGCATTCTCCAGTTGTCCTCGGTCGGTTGTCTGCAGGTCCTGTCCCTTCTGTCGGAAACGAACGTCGTCCACTCTGATCACTGATGTCGTCCGTCGGCTTCCGACATCGGAATATTCGCACGACCTCATGGCGAAAAAGAACGCGACCACCACAAGTTGTCCAATAGCGATGTCCGTCTCGTTTCTTGCCCAGGATCGAACCTTTCGAATCACCTCTAACGGCAGCGCCTGCTGTGGGGTAGGTCCTGGGTCCTCGTCGGCGTAACGTTTCAGTTGTAAAGCCAGAAGGGGGTCGAGTCGTCCGGCGGCGTCGTGGATTGGGCTCTCAAATTTGTTAAGCCTGAAGGCCTGAGCCACACCGTCGAGGGTGGCACGAATGGAACCGGACAAGGGTCCATTGCCAGCTTCCTGAGGTTGTCGGGAGCGAAGCCGTCCGTCCCGAAGGGCGGCGGCGAAGCAGGCGAACGTTTCTGCTTTCGCTTCTCGTCCGAGTCCTTGGAGAAAAGGCTCCCTCCCGACTCCGTCGATTCGTCCGAGGAATCTTTCGTAACAGCGCCAGCTGCTATCGCGCTTGGCACGGGTTGAGTCGGCAAGAGCTGCGTTTTGGGCAGCAGCTGCAGCCAGCCTCCAATCTGCGAAATAAGGGCTGGCCGCAAAGGGATGATCCTGAAGTTCTGTGGAACAAACGGTGAGCAGTTTTTCGTGATCAAGTCTGTCAGTGCCGCGTCGTCTAGAGCGAAATCTCGGGAGAGCATGTCCGCCACCTTGTTCTCTTTCCCGGGGAACCACTGCGTGTAGTGGTCTATCTCGTGCGTGAGGCAGAAATCAGCGAACGCTCGGGCTATCGTCAGGTGAAGCGGACAATCGTCGTTGAAGTTCGACTTAGCAAGCCATCCCGCTGCTGAGGTGCTGTCTCCTGACTGAGCAGAACGTCTTCGTCCGTCCACGCGGCCCCTTCGTGGAATTCCACGATCATCCCCACAAAGGCAGCAAGGAACTCGAGAGTGTTTAGGGTCGCTCGCCCCAGCAGGTGCTCTGGTAGCTGATATCGCCACGCCAGGCCGCTCTTGAGGCAGTAGCCTCCGATGCCTTGTGGGCATGCGTCCACCCTCACTATGCGCGTCGGCCACCGGCAAACCAGCCTGTTGATCGAGATACCTCGCGACGCCTTCTGAAGGAAAGCCTTCCACAGAATCAGGTCGTCCAGTTGGGGTTTGGTCAGTCTCGCCTTCCCGGCCTGCTTCGAACGCTCGCAGGCCTTGTATAGCCTTCCCATAAAGTGTCTTGCGTAAGGGATGACGTAGGCGGCGTGGCTAAAACGTCCGAGGGTCGTCTCTAGGTCTCTCGTCGTCACGAAGGCATGTCTGTGCGTCAGCATCCTGTCAACGGCTTGCGTCCAGCTCATGTGCTTATCGTGAGGCAGTGCGACGACGAAGCGGCGTGTGTCCACGATCCATCCGAGGATCATCTTCCTCTCGGATGGTTTGGCCTCGGCCAGGAACTTTGGGATCGCAAGGATATCGTCTCTGGGAAAAGTCTCCTTAACCTCGGGGTCGCAAGGCCTCCCGACCAGGTGGAGCGCCAGCGGGATCGCGGCAGCGCTCTTTTCGTCGCGGGGTTGAAGGCCCCAAAATGTCGTCCAGGTAGCAGTCGAAGCGAGGGAGGTCGTCGTAGGGTGGATAGTTCACTGCGAAGTAGTCCGCCTTGCCGAAAACACTCATTTTGTCGACCGACCCTTTGTCATTGTCCACTGCCCCTTCGGTGTCCAGGAGGTGCTGGTGCGGCGAGTGGTAGACGCTCGGATCCCAGTCGTCCCTGCGGACAAGGTCGTTTGCCAAGTCCGTGATCATCTCCGACACGTCGCTCCATTGCGATGGGTTTGGCGCTCCACCGAACGTCATCCTCAGCGCCACTAACAGCAGGTCGTCGATACTCGTGCAGGACTTCATGGCTGTGGCTGCTTTGAGATGGATTCGTCTGTAGGCGGATTTGCAGTCGACCTTCGTCATCCAGATAGGCTCGTCTGGCCATAGTTGGCGCAGGAACGAGATGTGGTACATGAGTCTGCTGAATGCTTTTCGAAACGTGCTTCTGTCAGTTGGGATGTGTCCACGCGTTCATTTACGCTTCGTCCTGCCACTCCGCTCGGGCTGAATGACTGGTCATGTGTCAGTCGGAGTTTCTCTATTGAATTTCCTTTCTCGTCGATCGACGTCTGCGCGACCATCCCCAGAGGCGCGACCTCGCATCCCTTGATCTCTAAGGCGGCTTCTCGCGGCAGTGGTAGCTGCCAACCCCTTGAGGCTTCGTCCTTCAGCATGGATATCAACTTTGCCTCGTGGCCTCGGGCCGATTTGTGATTGCCGCGAGCTAAGTTGGCGCGCACGTCCGCGAGGCGGTCAGAATCCGAGATCTCGCGAAGCGGGAACTCGGCCCCTTCGGAGATGCGCTCCTGAAAACGCGGCCAGAGGGGTGGGCGGACAGGAGCGGGGCGAGAAGTTCGGTGGGGCGAAACTCGGATCCCGGCGTCAGGGCGCTGAACGGCTGGGCCCGAAGGGCGGCGTCGAGGTCGAGGCGTACCGTTTGAGCACCGCGAGGTTGTGGCGGGCGGCGTCGTGCGTCCAGTCGAAGCGAAACTCCGTCGCGTGGGTGCGCGGTTGGCCGGAGTGCAAAATAGTGGCAAGGGCATCGGCCAGGCGTGGTTCGGGAGTCGTGGGAACGGCGAGTCGACGTTCGGGAGCGGGATCGTCGGCAATGGCACCAACGATGGGAACTTACCGGGAAGCGGGCGTGGCGTGTCTGCGAGGGCTGATGTCGGCGCGTCGTGGGCGTCTCCGGGCGACAATGCGCGCGCCACGGGTGGTCGGTCGGTGGCGAGTCGAGGGCGGAGCGTAGCGCTCCAGGCCCGACTTCGTTTCGTGACGGGTCGTCGCGGGCTGGCGAGAGATGCGGGGCGTCGGCGACGTGGCGGGGGCGAGAAGGTTCGTGCGCGTGGGTTCCCGCGGGACTGTCTCGGGCGGCAGATTCCGATAAAGTCCGGGGCGTCCTACGTGGCGTCTGTTGTGGAACTCGGCCGTCGACCGTTCCTGGTCGAACGCCCATTGCGACGGCTGTGCGACGAAGGCGGGCTGGAAGTAAGCAGATGCAGAGGGTCCTAATTTTGTTTTCTTGCTGGGCGGCGTCGCGTCGGACGAGGGCGGCGCATGCGCGCCCGGCACTGCTCTATCCACGCTCGTACGGCGGTCGTCTGTTCGGTCGTGAGGGCGACGTGCGAGGCGCTCAAGAAACAGCTCTTGACGCACTTCCCGTTTAGGTGCCACCTGCAGCACATGTTCGGGATCGGTCCACTTCGGACGTGATCGAGGAACACCTGCCAAGTGTCGTTCGCGTCTCTCGGGAAAAGGTCCTGCTGTGGGTTTGTGACTGCGTCCGCGGGTTGCCCGCGACGTCCGGCTCGAGCGCTCCCGGCGGCGGCTACAGGCTGCGAGTCGCCCTTTGGTCGACTCCACGTCCCAGCCGCTCCTTGAGGAAGTCGCAGGCCGGGAAGACAAAGGCGCCGTCCTCCAACTGCTGCCGGGTGGACCTGAATTCTAGGAGTGCTGGGTTGATCTCGTCCTCGTGTTCGACTCCAGCGCAGAGAACTAGGTATTGTTGCATGCGTTTTCGATGAACCAACCTAACCTGCACGCGGCTGAGGGTCAGCGTGCGCTAGCTGGCGGAGCGTCGCCAGTGTGGAGCCGACCGCCCTGGTCAGGAAACGGCTCCACTCGTCCAACATGTGTGTGAGCGGGAATTGGCTCCGAAAGGAGCTCCAGCACTCCGCTCATGTTCTCGATAAGCCGCGCGAGTTCGTGAAAATCTTTCGGCACCGTGAAGTTGAGTTTCGTCATGCTCTTGATGTCCTTCTCCGAGAAGCCCGTGGTCGTGTCGGTCGTCTTGAGTTGCATTTGCACAAGGGTGCTGGCGTGATCAGAGGCTTCTCGCCCGATCGCTGCTGCTCGGGCGAACGTCTGGGGACCGCAACAGAAGAGGCTGAAGGCCCTGGCCGGTCAGGTGTGTCGGCCGTGAAAGAAGCGGTGCGGATTGCGGCGCAGAAGCCCATGGGAATGAACGCGTCTCGACCTTTGGTGTTCCTCAAGAAGTGGTGGATGTGGTTTTGTACGTAGGCCACGTTGCTAAGCGTCAGGATGTCCGAGAAAGACTGGACCGGGCGGCTGCGAATCATCCTGTCGGCGTCCCTTTCGGACACGAAAAGGACCATTCGTTTCGTCGACGGCGGGAAAGAGTCAAAGCCTGTCTTCGACGTTTGGGGGGACGAGGTCGCTGCGTTTGCTGCCTGTCGCTCCAGTAACGTTGACAGGTTTCGAATGGCGTCCTCTGTGCGTCCTGGCGTGCTGGCATGGTCGTCCGTCCGAATGAGGCTCCTAGCTCTGACCGCCAGATGCTTGAGGTGTAGCGATTTCGCCCATTCGTCCGATCGTTTGGAGTATGCGTTTGATGCCGCCACCCCTCGCTTTGTCGGTCCCGGGTCCTCCTCGAGTTTACCGCTACGCTGAGGACCCACCGCGGGATGTAGAGGCTGCCTCCGCGCGGATGGTTGCTCTGGACGGGTCTGGGTCCTCGCTCGCTCTCTGTTTAATGGCGTTGACGATCAGTAGGGCGAGCTCCTCTGGCGCGGTGACGTAAGTGTCCATGATGGCGGCTGCGATGAAGGCCGGCACCGGGACGGTGGGCTTCATCGTGAACCCGACGACCGTGACGTCGTCTGTGTCGTCCTCGCTCGCTTCGACTGGCTTGCTTGGCTTCGCCCGGTGCTTCGTTCCGCTTCCTTTCTTCGGTCGTCCTCTGGTTGCAGTCGGCAGGGTGCCGGCTGGCTCGGCTTCGCGCGTGGCTCCGGTGCTGACGCCTGACACCTGGGCACGTGTCGTCAGAGATTCATTGATCGCCGCCAGTACGTCCGACGTAGAATTCCACGAGAGCATCCTCGACCAATCAAAAGGCGTTCCGATGTGTCGCTCTACGACCTGTTTCGTGTCGACCGCCATGGCGGCGGCGAAGCCGCCAGCCCCATCAGTGCCCAAAGGGCGTTCGTCCCGTCGTTGAGTCCATCGTCAGCGTCGTGGTGGAAGTGGTGAAAGAGTCGGATGACTCCGTGCGTGTTTACCATAAGGTGGGCGACTTCCGGAGAGCACAAGTGTACGAATCCTGTAGAATTTGTACTGACCGAGTTCGTCTTCGAATTCAAAGCGCTGAGCTTTTCGACGACCTCCCACTGGTCGAGCTTCCTGAAAACGTCCAACCACGTCAAGGTCATCGTCATCGGTGAGCGAGCGTCGTCTGACCCCTCCATTGCGTCTGTGGTTCAAGTCGGGTCGGGGGAGAGGCCAGATTAACTAGAGTAGTGTCTTTGTCGATTCGAGTTCGTTCGGATTGTGAGCAATTCGTATCTTGTGTTGTGTTGTGTCGTGGTGTTCGTCTGTCTGTGTCTCGTGTTCGTCTGTCTGATGGTGACTGCCCGTCCTTTCCCGATCTTCGGACATGCCACTCACGAACAGCCATGAGGTGCGACGTATGGATTACACATTTTTTACTTCGAGTAGCTGACAATTGCAGCATACTGTACGTGGAGTACAGTGTACAATCAACAATCAATAAAAGCATAGTACGCATACTCCTTCCTCCAAGTACACACAAGATCTGCACAACATTCCACTGGGACAACCGAGAGTTCATAGCTTATTAATTCGGATTACAAAAGCATTTACCTAGTACTACTAGTCTACCGTAGACCTCAAATCGGGACTTGACATTTATTTGTTTTTTGTGAGGCATGTGGCAACGTAAATGTATTGTATTCTAAGTATGTTACTATAAACTGTCGTACAGTAGTTTGGATTGTGTTTAAATTGCAAAGTGATCCAGTACTACTGTACCACTGGGGTACTGAGCAACACCATACAACGCAAGACTTAAACTTGTACCCGGGCACAACAATGGAACACAATCACTTTGAAACTAATCACATGCACAAAGCAAGGCTCCCGCTGCTTCTTCCTCATTTCCCTCCTCTTCATTTCCTTTGCAACAAAAAAGTGGAGTAAGGCATTGATTGGTAAGAGATTTCTCATGCAAACAACATTTGCAGATTGGTTGGTCGTTGTCAAGAAATTGGTGCGAAAAAGTTAGCAGTACAAAATGTCAGTAGAGAATAAAATGATTGTACGGCGAACCACGCTATGAACTCCGATGAACTTTCAGCATTCTTGTCTCAATGAAGGACTTACCATTTTGACAGCATCATGGATGCTGTACTCTCACAAAGGTCTCTCATTTTAAATGCTGAGTGGCAAAAAAATTGGGGCATGCCTTTCTGTTTCCTGACATATTGGACATCAGTTTTTTTGTTGTCATCACAAACTGCTGTGAAGGAAGAAAAATTACGGCTGAAAATGAATGCCAGTAGTTGGTGGAGTACTCGGAGTACCCCACAAAATTTGTGAATGTCATCACCTAGTACAGAGTAAGGTAAAATAGGGTTCAGAGGATTTCTTTAAAACTGCATGAGTACAAGTGCTGGTACCAGGTATACCTGTTGTTTTTGATACTACGTTCAATAAATTGCTGGTGCAGAGGCTTGAAAACACACACGTGCCATTCCAATACAGCCTGATCAGAAAACTGAGGAGTGGCTTAGGCATAAATCTGACCACAAATAAATTGTAAATCAATAAATGCTAAGGTAACTGTACTACGTAATTACGCAAGTTGGTAAAATGTTGATTTACGAACTTGGTTGACACAAATCAGATAATATTTCTATGGGATTCACCTACTTTTCATGTAAATTGCAAATGGGAGATATTTTTGGTTCCCAAAAGTTGTATGGAAATGGGCTACGATGCATGCATACCTGAGGTTTTTAATAAAATTCCTGAACTTTGTAATGGGATTACAAGGAAAAATTCTACTAAAAACGCCACAACCTCGGATCGGCGCCCTTAGATGTTGGTTTTGCGTTGCTTCCGTATCTTCGATGACACTCAATCTGGGAAGTCACATGGATAGCTTTCGCGTGCACCTTTGCACCAAACTGGAAACGAGGATCAGTTGCGCATTTCAATTTTGAATCCTTTTCCCCAGGACTTGAAATCAAAATACATTGATAGTTTGTTGCCACGTGTTTCTCTTGTTGACAATGCTGGTCATGCTGGACCACAAAACTTGACCTCAAAGGCGTTAGAGCAAAATCTGCACCATCACTCTTCTGGACCCATTATCTTGAAGAAGACGATGTCCTCCACATTGCAGACGATGACGACGACGATCATGACGACAATGATGACATCAATGATGACGATAATGATGATGATGATGATGATGATGATGATGATGATGATGATGATGATGATGATGATGATGATGATGATGGAATAAACAGCAACTATGTCCTCTTTGATGACCTCTGAGAAATGGAGGACATTGCTCCAATCGGTGTTGTGCGGTCAACCAAGGACCAAAAGCGATAAGCACAAGAATGCGTGGCTGATCCATTGGTGGTCACGCATGTAAGGGAAAGAAATGAGTGGCTGAACTCCATGGCGTGGCATAGTTTTGTACAAGCATTATGGAACGAAGACTATCTTTGGTGCCTACCTTATTTGCAACGGTAGTTATCACCCGTGGCCATGTCTTCTGTGTGCATCCAAAAAAGGAATTCCCAACAGTCTCAAAATGCGTTGGTCAAAGAGTCTTGAGTCCGTACTATGTAAGGCCATTTAGGGCGTGTTTGGTATTCGCCGCCTCCGTTGCATGGCTTAATATTTTAAAGGGATTCCCAACAGTCCCAAAATGCGTTGGTCAAAGAGTCCTGAGTCCGTATGCAAGGACATGTAGGGCGTGTTTGGTATTCGCTTCCGTTTCTTGGCTGAAAACTTCAATACTCTTCGCACGGAATCTTCGATCGACTTTGCATTCACCGTTGTTGTATCTTACACAACACAAGAAGAATGTTACAGAGATACATTTACTTGGAGGAATACCTTGGGCCATACCCGACTAGAGGCCTTGAGGAATGCCTGCAAAGAAATTTGGTAAGAACAGATGGAATGTTTTGATGAAGATGAGGAATCAACTGATGAACCGAGCGATGCAAGCCAACTGGGAAGATGCATCTTACCAGCACTTGTTGCCCTTTCCAACTCCAGTTTTTTCAGCCCTTCCAACTCCATGTTTTTTCAGAAGCCGCCAAGAAAGCTTTGAAGAAAAGGCATGGTGGTAAATGAGTTTAAAATGCCCTGGTGCGTGGAGCGTTTTGAGTACTGAACTAGCTAGTAGCTAGCTAAGAACTAAGTGGTAGGATGATATGACGATTTGCTACTACTAGCTAGGTCATTCCTTTTTCTTACTATATATCAAAGCAACTTCGGCAGCTATTCCACTTACTACTTCATGTATTCACCAAAAAACCTGTCAACCACATTACCATTGCTGTCCTTCATATCCTTGACAAACAAGCGAATATGTTCGTTAACTGCAGCATCCGCTGGTGCATCGAGAGTCAACAGCATGGTGGACCGCTACCACTTTACCTTTGCAGTCGACGATGGCATAGTACGTCACGTACTGCTCGTCGTAGTTGTCGGTAAATTCTTCCTCGTCCTCATCTGTGCTTCCAAGGGTACTACTACTTGTACCTTTGGCAAACACAATGAGTGGTGCATTCTTGGTCGACATGCTGGTGATTGTCGTTATTTAAATCCCAATATCCTTCAGCAGCACTGAACTAGACGATACTAATTCCGGTGTGTCTTGGGCAACGACACGACCATCAAACCGTGGTCTGACGTCAACGAATAGTTCTAAAGTATGTGTTCTTTTCAACAGATAGTGTCCGCGCTAAGATGGCCGGGCCTTAAGGCGCATAAAGGCGATGCCGCCGGTAAGTACTACTACTAGTGAGTACCGAGGAGCAGCAGAGATACCATCGTGGCAACGGACTGTGAGTGAAGTTCATATGCTGACACGCACATCCTTGTTGCTTGGCTGCTCCAGCAGCAAAAGCCACAGATGCAAATTATGATGCAATACAGACAGCAAAGCAGCCTTCAGAAGTCTCTGTCACACACGTCACTACTACGAGCAATGGAAAGAAAAACAACCCAGCAACCTGGATCTTACAATGATGATGACCGTGATCATTGAATACAGTCAAGAGAGAGTCAAACAATTGATTAAAATCAACTTGGTCGCAGGACACCAGCATGAAATCTCCTGTATGTACATAGACTTCTCTTCCCACCCATTTGAAGTGCTTCTGCTTGCTGACACCCATGCAGCAGCAGCCATCCCAGCCACATGAAGCATGTACATGACCATCAACTGCTCAGGAACCAACAGGCAGGCAAGCATCAATACCTCTTTCCCCCTTGAACTGTGCCCCCCTCCTCCGTGCAGCAAACCCTGACACATGCACCCGAAATCCTCCTGACCATTTTCCTGCACTGCTAACACAAATGCCTCCTCACTCATGGATTCCTCCCTATTCCTTGCTTTGTCATTTGCTTGCCAAGAAGCAAAGGAATACAGCACTCCAGAGGATGATCCAATAGAATTTGACATCACATCCTTCCCACCCCATCTTCATGATTTTTCTATCAGTGCAATCCATTCCCTAGTTCAGTTTGAGTGGGAGCGAGCACACCACCCTTTGGGTTATCCTTGTTGGCACAGAATGAGACACGACCACATCATCCAAAAGTCATCCTGCCAGAGGCCCTCATTGAGCCAGAATCTTGTGAAAGGTCTCATGATTTCTACATTGAAAAGTTGGTGTGCTGTCGTATTGTGCATTGTTCCAAGCATTCAAATAGACTTACATACACCATACCTACATTCGGGAATTACAGGGTATCATTAGCTATAGGCAGGTGAACCCAAGCTACAAACCACATTCTTTTAAAGACAATTGCACTTTGTCTGCATGCATCCACATACTATTGGAGGCTCTCCTCACATCCTACCACATGCATTCTGATGGATGATACTGCCCTTCAATGCATTATTTGTTCATGTGTTACTTGTACCAGCAGTAGAAATGTGGATAATGCATTGACAGCAGCAGGTGCTGGTGCCCTGCAACCTATTCCAGCACAAGAGTCATGTCACAGTATCCAAAGTTTTGCACGTAAGGAGCATCATTATGGAAGGGAGTACAGCAAATTCCTTAACGGGGTATAGTGTGAGAACAGTTCTCCTTTTAACGCATCATAATGAGTTGCAAATATGCTTGTGAATTCTTAGAGGCCATGTCACGCCTTTCCAAATAGTGGGGTCTGTTAGACCCGATAGATGTCATGTCCATCCAACACCATCAGACCATCCATTGTACCAACAAATGCTGATTGACTATTTAAGTGACATACATTTCATCAAGAGGACGTGAACAATTGGAGGGTTTAATTATGGCGACATTCTTTGCGTCTAAGTAAATTGTGATAGTACCTACAAGCTGTCATCTCCTTTGGACGCCGCAAGAGCACTTTGATACCCGACATATAATGTGATTAAATTTTTGAGCATTTTATGAACAACAAAGCCAGGACTTTGCCAACTTTCTCCATGGACAGGCAATGCGTAGTCAGTGTTGACCCAAGTTGTCGTACATTTTCACTCAGTGCCTGCACACAAACTCGGTCGGTGCATCAAGTATTTGAAATCGATCTAGATTGGTGAAGTTTAAGATGTGTATGCTACTAGCTAGTGTTGTTTCACTTCTTTCAAATAACCACCTGTTTTTAGCATCTTGTTGTTGCTCTCAAAGTTTTTAGCCTTCAAATCCTAGGATGTTGAGTGGCAAGGATGAGAAATTAGCGTCTGATGTACAACAACGAATAGCGACAGTCACCATTTTGTCCACCTTGGAGAACAAGGACGGCATCTCATCTCTTAGTATAAGTGCTATAACCAGCAGATGCACCATATTTTGGGTCATAGAAACACATTAACAAGAAGTCGTAGAGCATCCCCTCAACCCCACCTGCAGTCATGCTGGATAATATGAAGCGCTACTGCTGGTGGTAAGCATTTTTGACATTTGTTTGGAGTATTTGTCTGTCTTGCACGATTTGAGAATTACTTCTTCAATGATAATGTGCGAAAACTGGTTCTGGTCAATCTTCAACAACTGCTGATGTTGCAAACACTTGAGTCCAAGGGCAAGCTGGCAGTTGGCAGTCGGCACCAGCTGATGAGTCTTGGTCAATGATGGGATCAAATGGATCAATAACAACATTTTGAACAACCACGCTATTGATGTGACCAATGATGTCTTCCATTTTGTGTTGCTGCTTATAGCATTTAATTCTTCTGCAAAATGCTTCAACAAGGCCAGCATACCGGTGGGACACGTTTTGGATATGCTGATTGCCATATATTAGCCCAAAATGAAATGACAGCACCACGGGTGGGGATGATCTAAGGATCTCGGACAGGAGAATGAGATTCAAGAAACATAAAGCTAGGGGGACTTCATTTAGAATTAGTTGCTCTACAATAAGGAAGGTGGGCCTTACCATAAAACACTGGAGTGATTAAGGAGGGCACATATGAAGACATTGCCGAAGGGATTGCTGGTTTTGGCATGTCCATTGATACATGCATCCGCAATAAAAGTATGCACCTTCATCCCCTTATTGATAAGCGCCATCCTCCAATGAGATACTTTTGAGTAATTCTTCTCTGAGTAAACGTAGGACAATCATAACAAACAAATCATGAGTTAACAGTTCTCTCTCTCTCTCTCTCTTTCTTCTGACTTATAACATTGTAACTCCCTCTTTCTGTCCGTCCTCAAAACGAAAAAATACGAGTTGCGTCAACAAAATCAGGCGATGAAAACTGGAGGTGTTTAGGTATAGGTCTCAGTAGTGGGTCGAACATCGGCTCGGCCGTCTGTAAGAAATCATGTGGGCATGAGATATGATGGTGCATCTCGGAAGCTCGAAAGACAAAAGGTATTCCGATACCGGGACTCGAACCCGGGTATCCTGCGTGAAAGGCAAGTATGCTAACCACCTACATCATATCGGAATTGCATATACCTTCCTCCTGCCAAAAACAAATCTAAAAGTTAACAATGTTTCGTTGCACAATGTCTTCTTTTACGTCGCTACCAGGCTACCAGGTATCGCGATGTGTCGACGATATATGACAGATATAGTGAGGCAAAGCTTGCAATGCATTGAACACCTCCAGTGTATTCTTTGGTCGACTTGCACTGACTTTATCAGATCAATTGAATGCAAACAGATCTACTCGGATCATATCGTCCACTGTAACAATCCGTACCTGGTAGTTTTCCATCAGAAATTCATCCAGCATTATAACTCGTGCTCAGGGATATCAGCGAGTGACGGCAAGGAGACCGCGATTCTCCTTGAAAGTGGTTGTCTCCTTGTTCTTGCTGCTCATCATCGCGTTGGTTCGAATCTTCTCTAGAACTGCAAGTATGGACTCATATGAATCATCATTCGCAACAACAAATGCTGAAGATCAAGCGGAAGCTTCCGCACTGAAGGCTAGGCTCGCAGATCGGAGGAGGGACGAGTCTGTTGGACATCAAAACAAGAGTCGCAACCAGAATTTTCAACCTGTGACATCTGTTCGGATTGCTCCAGGAGCTCACAAGTATGTTCTAATTAGCGCCCGCGTACCAAACGACATCCATGGCAAGGAGCAGTACTTTGTCACGTCCAAACGAGGAGCAAGTTACCATCGTAATGCCGCAGGACCGTTTGTACATGATTTGGAAGAACATGGCTATCAAGATATTCAAATTGTTGGTGGAGGTCGACTTCTCTTGGATGAAGACGCTAAGAAGATTTCCATATTTGGCTTTAGTTACAGCTTTGGTCAACCGGACCATGAAATTTCAAAACGAGTGGTCCTAGAGGATTCGAGGTATGCCGACTATGATATCACAACGTCCAATGAAGGATATTAGCGATGCTTCAAGAGACAGGTGCACTCCGGAACCTATAGAGTGACCCGTCGAAAGATACTTTATACCCTGAACGACTATCGTTCAACTCGCCTTACTGTAGACGGTCTTATTGCGCGAGCCGTGGATAAAAGGAAAAAATCCCGACTCGGTAATCCATGCCACAAAACGACAACGTACCCGCTTTGAGTACCGACCCTTCACAAGCATCTTGCCCTGTATTAGTGTATTTTTATTTTGTTGTTATTTCGATTCGAAAAGAGAAGATATGAGCTATGCAGTTGCCATATCCTCCTCCTTCTTCTCGTCCATATCTGCGGCCTCTGCCATGCCCATATGCTGAAAGTCAATGCAGCGCGCAGTGACGGGAGTGAGACCACCCACCACAGAAGAAGACTTTTTCGTCGTTTGGGGGGTCATCGCCGAAGTCGCTTGGATCGATTCCTCAGGACTCGGCTGTGTACTGTTGTCCGGCGACAAATCTCCTTCTTCTTCTTCGGAATCCGACGGGGGTTTCTCAAGTCGCGGAGTCGTGTCGAGAGTAGCGGGTAACTCACCAGTCTTTGGAGGTTTTCGTTCGACAGTTCCGACTCGAGTGCGTTTCACTTGACGCATGTCATTTGGCGTCATTAGTCGGGCACCCTTTGTGTCCATGCGATCTTCCTCGGTGTCGTCAGACTCCTCCGAGCACTCGACATCATCGGCATCGTCGAATTGATGCTCCAACGGTGTTGGATGTGATTTGCGCTTGGGGGATTTGAATGGGACAGATGACTTGATTTTTTTGGGAGTCATAGGAGCCTCCGACACCTCTTGGAGTTCGGTCATGGCGTACGCTGCCATGAGAAGTGAGTCTACACCAATCGCAGCGGTGGAAGGGGGCATCGACGCATTCTTGGTGTGATCGTCGTCTGGCGATGATGACATTGTGCCCGAGGAACTATCCGTGAGAGAAGGAATCGACGCCGATATTGGTCGAGCCCCAAAAGCAGGCTCCTTAACCGGGCGTGCAGGTGATGAATGTTTTAAGAACGCCTGAAACATTAATGTGAGGATCCATTCCAGTTATAATTGAATCCGCCACCTTCTTATCAAACACGTACCAAATGTGTTGCTGCGTCTCTCATTTTGTGTTCCGAGTTAGGTGGAAGCGTTGCAGCGGTTTCTGCCACGGAATTGACTCTATTAACGTCTGTCGGAAAAGATCGAGGTGCAATGGCACTGTCTCCCTGATCACTACCAAAACCACCGGGTGGCATATTCTTGCAACCTACGCAACGACAGCTCCCGCTGCATTTGACACCCGCGTTGTAGCATTCGCAATACTTTTATTTGAGAGAATGAGGTTGTGTGAGAAATGGGACAGTGCTGCAGTGTAGGGCAGAGGCGAACGGCTTGCTATGAGAGTCTTACCTTTTTGGTACAAAAGCTCTTGCGGCATTTGCATCCCAACCTGTGAGCAATCGCTTTGTCCGCTGGTTGGTGTATGGCTCTGGCTTCAGGCGTCTTTTTAAATTTGGTATCAAACGCCGAAGGATTGCGTGCCAGAATCGAGCGGATGGCGTCCTTTCGAGCCTGTTCGTGGACAGGGGTATTGTGGCAAATGAGACATCTGCAGCTTACACCACACATGACGCTGGCACCAAAGCACACGCAATACAATTTGAGGCATTTTGTCTTTTTGCACGTGCATCCCATGATGGAAACGTCTTCCCTGCGATTGGAGTCAATCTGAGACGGAGACGTTGCTCCGTCTCGGCCCTCAACGGCTTTATACGCCATGGCATCGGCATCAACGGCTCGTGGCAAAACGCTGCTGTGTGTCTGCGGTGGTTGGTGATACGTGTACGGTTTCTGCATCAGCTGCAATGGCTGAAGCGGTTGTTGTTGCTGTTGAGGCGGTGGTCCGTTCGATCCGAGCATGCCGAATGGTGCGATTTCGTCGTTCTGAGTCTCTCCATCTAACCTGCCTTCTGAACTATTCCTTTGTGCGCTGGTGTATGGACCTCCATTATGATAGGTGCGATCGGCATTTGCCCAACTTTGCGATCTGGCAATAGTGTATGGAGAACCATACGGAGGGGGACGCTGACTCGGCGATCCAGGCCTTTGTGGAGGAGGATGAGAATCAAATCTTCCATCGGGATGAGAGGCATGCACAACGTGCTGAGGAGGAGGAGGCGGAGGAACTCCACCTGATGGGTACGAAGGAGGTTGCAATTGCTGGGCATAATGAACATACGACGAAGCTCGTGGTCGTTGAAACGGAGCCGTATTTGATTGCGTTGGCATAGCGCTTCTATCAAAGCGAGCATCTCTGTCATCTCGGTTGAGCATTAGCTCCTGCCCTGGAGCGGCAAATGGTTGTCGCAGAGGGTGTGGTGGATGCGGGTGTGTGTGTGGGGGCCCGTACCCGGCGAATCTTTGAGGAGGAGGCCCAGGCCTGTGCCCTCTTCCTGGATAATGCGAATGCGGAAAGAAACTTGGACCAGGAGGTCCATGCTGAGGTCTCTGAGTCGGCGCAGGTGGCTGAGTTACTTGTTGAGTATTTGACTGAGACTGATTCTGAGACTGATTCTGAGACTGAGACGGCTGGTTATTCCCCTTAGCCACGGCCTTTTCCCCTATTTGGTTCACCTTACTCTGCATCGTATCCGCTTATTTGCGTACACCAAGGCTCGCAAGCGTCGAAGATCAAAACCAAAGAGTTGTAACCAGATAGTCTAGTCGATGGTACTTGTCGTATAGAACAATCAATGTTTAGCTCCGTCCCTTTCTCATGAGGCACGAGACTACTCTGTATTTCGACCTGTAAAACACACACAGCACACAGCCCTTTATTCCTACCTGCGTCGAACGCAGAGTTTCCAGCCTCTCGCACTCTTCAAAATTCAAATCCAAAATGGTAAAGCAACTCCTCCTCGGAAATCCATGTGCTTTCCAACAGCGGAATCACTATTCCCTTACGTAACTGCAGCGGCCATATCGTTGTTAACGTTTCTTCAACGGCTAACGCCCCTCCCTCCACCTTGTCACACAAAAACCCCAACGGTGCTGGCGAAACGGCGACCACAACGACTGGTGCTGTGTTTGTGACCGGAATTCATAGTTCCGACTGACACACGGACAAAGTCAAAAATTCAAATTTGGATCGTGGCAGAGTATCCCATCATTGGTTTGTGTGTGGGTCTGTATTGGTACTGGTAGTACACGTACAAGGGGTACTAGTACTCGAAGCTCGCAGTAGTATTGTACTCCAGTACTCAAGGACAACACTAAAGACATTATACGTCATCGGTTGGAGGAGCATTCCATAGACTATGTAGACTACTCTAGAGTCTAGAGTAGTATAGACTCTATAGCTGCTAAAGACCAAATAAGGATGAAAACCTACCGCGGTAGACGAGCGAAGGTCAAAACTCTTCTGCTGGCATCGTTCTTGGAGCATGTTGTGACCTACAAAATGCTTAGTTGTATGCTTGCCGTTGACCGTAAGTCCTATACGCCGAGTACTGGATGGCATGTGGTACGTCAAAGACGTCTTAACCCTTCATGATACGAACTACGGATAGTCAACCCGAGTATTGGTGTTTATAGCCGATTCTGTTAGCATTAGAGCATAGCCCCCGCTCGTCATCAACTCCGTCCTAATGCTAGATTACCATACTAGAACACCGCAATTCGACTAGATTGTCCATGATGAGTTCCACAGTTGAACCGATAGCACTTGCCAAATCCTCTTGATCGGCGGTAGGCAAGTCGCAGAACTGGATCACCAGATCGCCATCAATGACACCCTTGCGTCTGTCGTTGCTGCGGCATCCACCGCGCCGAGGACTTCTCCGATACAGTCTCCAGGCGCGTGCGTTCAAGGCGCAATCCGACTCCAACGCATTGGCCAGAACGGATTGCAGGGCGGCAAGTCGCCAATAGTCGGGCTCGTTCAGTGGCAAGATCGTGCCGAACCCGCCATCAGACGTTCCAAAGTGGACGCCCAGTCGTTGGTCGTCGTCGCCTCGTCCATACAGCGCATCTTGAGATTTTAATGCCGCCATTGTGCTCGAAGGCGTCGCTGAGTTCACCAAAATGCTGGACCGGCAAAAATGGTTCTCCAAGGAAACAGTCTGACCACCCAAGTGAACGTCGGCGCGACACACGAGTTTGTTACCTCCTCTCGCCGCCGCGTCACCCGGTGCATACTGGAAAAATTGAAGGTTCTCGCGATCGTCGTGACACACAAACGTCATGGCTGCTCCGCGACTCATCAATCCAGCCGCAAACACAGCAATGGGCTCGTAGTCCTTCGCTAACAGGGTAAGTGATTTATCCGATTCTCTCCACACTAAGAAGTAGAGAGAATCGTACGCGTCGCTCAGAATGAAGAAATTCTTGAACAGCTTAATGTCCAGGATTTGCATCGTGGCGCGGAAGAAACCAACCTGGGTGAGCTTTCCCATACCCCATTGTTCGACGTTGACGTCGGCACCCGTCCCCATGACAAGGCGGCTCTTGCCCTCAACCGTCAGACAACTGAGAGTTGTAATCGGGCCATTCAAAATATCTTTTTCGTACACAACGGACAGCACAGCTACCTGTCCTAACGCTGCTGCAGCCTCATCTCTCGTCACTTGGAAGAGCCGAACGCGACCTTTTGCGCTGACATCTTCTCCGTCGCCGTCCACAATACCTGTACCAACCGCCACAAAAAGACTGTCGACACCAACATTGTCGCCAATGGCAGAATTACTTCCAAGCTCAATACTGAGCTCCGTCAAGTACATGACATTCATTACCAACCCATGCTCGAACTCCCCCAGTTCGTATGAGTCAACGACATTCCAACTGTTTGCAGCATCAACAATCCACAGAGAGTATGCGCTATTTCGAATGGGAGGAGCACCGCCCAAGGAAGAGTCGACATCAAAACAATCTTCCCGCTCAATTTCCTCCACCCACTCCTGTTCCATATCAAAGCCGCCCAAGTCAGCTTCGACTTGGCGCTTGATCTTGGCATCTTGCCTCTCGTCCTTCCTACGCTGTCGCTCTTCCGGTGACAAACCATCGTCATTAAGGTTGCTCTGGTCGGCTTCAATTTCACGGGAGATCAGTACGGCATAGAGAGGGTGGTCGTTGGTGGAAACGTCGGCATCGTTGATGAATTGAACTCGGTGGACTGTAACTCCCATGGGGATCTTTTCCACGCAATAGCCCCCGCCAGGCATGAGTCCCAGCGGAGGAAAGAAGCTGGAAATACCCTTGAAGATGGTGATCCGCTGACTCCCGACCCGACCAATACGTTCATGAAGAGTCATGAAACCAGAAGAACCCGAGCTCGATGACTTGACACCTGTACAAAAGCCGGATACCGGTCGTGATTTTCCTCCTCCTGGAGCGACATGTCTGGATCGATGACTCAGTGCTACAAGAGATCGCCTTTCGGTCAGAAACCACATTGGCCTCGCAGTCGCTGCGAATAGCCCGCTTTGACCCGATATGTCGTCAAAACGGGAGAGCTGATTGTGGCAAAATAAATTTGCATTCACAACACTGTCGTCAATTGCGTCTGGGGGTAAGATATTTTTCCGTCGGAGCTTTGCGCGGTGTTCCGATAGTTTCTTACTCGGACGAGAAGGAAGACGAACTGAGACACGCACCAGATCTCCGCCCTTCACTTTGTACAGTTGGACGTCGCCTAGGTTGGTACTGACAGCTAAGAAGTGATCTTGCACGCCACCTTGGAGCCCGGCGGAAAAGAATCGAATTTCCCGAGAATAAACCTTGTGCATTTTGGGGCGACGTGGATGCTGTACGGCGGAAGGGGACAGCTTTGCCACTCCTTGACCACATCCTACAGCTTCCCAAACCGGCACCTCAAGGTCGTCGATCTTGAAGATCTGTAGCTGGGCGTTTTGGCGCGACACAGCGACAAAAACGGATTCTGGCGCGACGTCAGAAGGCGAATCACGAGCTACAGTATCCGATACGCTGTTAACCGCATTCTTCTCCGCATCAAAGCCTTGATAAAGCTCGCGATCTTCGTCATCAAGATCATCCAGCATCCGTCCTCCAGTCATATGCAGACTGCTTTCCGAAAAATTCCGGTCCTGATTAAACACAGTGCTGGGAGCCTTGAAGACATCGATTGCAGTGACTCGATCACTCTCGTAGAAGACCTCCTCGTCATCGTCGTCTGTTGCAACCAAGCTCGACGTTCCTTCGATAATTCTTTCTTCAACCTCTCCTTCGCTATCAATGACATAAACTATGGCACAGCCCATGGACCAGACAGTCCCAAACACGGCACCCTGGTTCAGTTTTTGAAAAGGGGAGCATTGTACCAGAGTGCTTGGAAATCCGGTTGAGAGGATTTGATTGGAAATTGTCTTCAACTGTCCACCCTCGTCGTTGTACGTCGCAAGGACGTAGCCTCCTTCACCATTGAGGAGTCGAACGACAACGCAGAAGTAGCTGCTATTAAGCGCCGCGGCCGCAAGGAGTTGTGACTTGGTAAAGATAAAGGACGGATCGCTGGTGTTCTCGTCGGTATCCATTTGCGTGCCGTCTGATTTATACCAAGTAGCCAAATCCACCTGCGTCATCTCAAGACTATTATCATTGCACTCGATGCGGAGGACGTTGATTCCAGCCCCTTCGTCCTTCGGAAACATGCCCAGCAGGACGAGACCACCGATGCAGAAGACTGATTCCACGTTCAAGCAATCCTCTTCGACAAGAATTGACCGGTCATCGCTGCCGGGAGCAGTCACCAGAGCGAGGCCGCCACTCGAGCCGTGGCCACAGGGCATGATTTTTGCAATCGTACCGAGGGATGCTGTGCTAGCTCCCGGCATGGCAGCAAAATTCGCAGACGCGGTCCGGTCAGTGGAGCCACGCAGGGGACCTTCGCAACCAGGGCCCAGCGGACCAATGCCTGTCAAGGAATCCAAAGCATTCAATGAACGAATGACAGACATTCGGGTCAATTTGGCGCGCTTGTTTCTGGTGCGACGCCTACTACCTGACACTTCCTCGCTTTCTTCATCGCTGGGAGGAATAACATCCGGGAGAGCCTTTTCGATCTCGGAAGCCTCGTCATTGACATCATCAGGAGCATAAAGAGCGTCTTCCTCGCTTCGAAGGATCATTTCGTATTCATCAACAGCGTGTGCCGGTTCATCCGATTGCTCGTCTTCTTGCTTGATCGCTCCCTGAATGATGACATTGCCTTTTCCTTGCATCGCATCGACAAGCTCGACGTTACCCTCAAGAGTATATCCCAGAAGCGACGAATCCCCCAAGCGGCTTCCGCAGAAAACAAGGCCCACGCTGACACCCAAGACTTTTGCCGGCAAGAGTTTGTCCAGGGCACCCGCGTCGCCGAGGGGTAGAACCAAAAGCGATGCGATTTGCCCAAGACTTCCCAGAGTTTGTCCGACAGGAATCATACTCCAATTTTCATGTAGTTGCTGGAGCAAATAGACAGCTCCGTGCCTTAAGACGACTAATCCCAAACTATCTGATATCATGGCAACACGAGCCCCATCCAATTGGACTGCTAGCTTCGGAAGTGGCCAAGGATTTGGACTGAGATGAAGCCCGGCAGAGGTGGCACCAGCCCATCCATTTACCGCCAAAGCTCCCTGTGCGCTGATTCGGCCACCGTTGCTGATGGAGAAAATAGAGTTGGTACACACAACCAAACAGCCTGTTGTACCCGTGGGTCTCAAAAATTGAGCATCGGCTGGGACTGTCACGGACCACAAGACAGCGGCCTGATGGTGCGGCACCGTGACGCTCATTGCGGTAACTTGACAGCTTCCTGACGAGGTTGCCAATCGACCACTCCAAGGCTGACCAGCCGGTGCGTGAAGGAGGACTAATGTGGGTTCGAGGTATCCTGGAAGGAAACAGGCGCTCCAAATGTCACCGTAGCCATGAGCGATTGTTTGCTGGTATGCAGATATGTTTGGCGTGGCCGCTGCTGCAGCGGCAGCCGTCGCGTTCTTTTGAAAATTGATAGGCAAAGCCAACGTTGACAGCGGTAATAAGAAGGGTTCACTTGCATGCCAGGCGTTGGCAGCAAAATGCAAGGCAACTGCAGCCACGGCAACGCCTCCTCCCAAAATAATTGCCACAGTCTTATCAGGGCCATCTCCTCGATCCAACACAGTCGCGATTAAATCCTGCTCTAAAGGGGTGACTGATCCCACACAGGCATCCATGAGCGCGGGCGTCAAATCCAACAAGGAAGTTGCCAATAGGAGCTGGGAACGACTCGCCATAACATCGGATGCTGGTTCTTGAAGTGAACACACTGCAAGGCGTGGGTGCCCGTCAAAGCCGATAAGTAAGGAATCCGCACCTGATGGTGATTTAAGTGTCTCCAAAAACACAATCGTGCCAGCTAAATGCGAAAAGGTTTCCGTCAATTCCAATCTTGCTGTGTCGGTCGATATTGTGTAAATGCACAGTGTTGACGCTTGGGCTGTAATCAAGTTTGGCAGTTCATTTTTGTTCGCCGTAATATGAGCCCATGTCGAGTACTCAGCCCCTTGGTTTGAATCAAAGACTGACAAGAGACAGGGGTGCACAGGACGTGCTGATGGCAACGCTTTGCGTGACATGGTCTGAAGATCTTAATGCTTCCGATGTTACAGAGAAGGTTGCAGGTGAAGTGCTTGCGGAGTGGAGCGCGCTGCGTGCGGAGGGTGGACTGACGGAACCCATACCGGTATTCTACTATACCGGTAGAGTACAGGACTCGTACATGGACTCTTGGACACGTGCACCGTTCTGTACTGGGAAATGTGAATGTTACTGCGAAAGATCACTGTTGTTGTTGTACAAGTATTTCAAGTACTACAGTAAGTGTAGATTGATCCTACGGGTAGCGGAGTAGAGTTGGACCACTGCCTTGCCAACAGTAGTCCAGTACTCGTAGCTCGTAGCCACTTTGAGCTGAAGTAGAGACGGGACTGTGTACTGATGTCGTCCAACGTACCGGTCAACAGGACGAGTACTGTACTTCATACAAAACATATATAAATTACTCGATGCTGCATGTTTTGAATTCTGAATTCAAATCTCGGCGTGCGAGACTCGAGAAAAGCGCAACGACAGTGAACATCATACTGTCCAACTCCATTGCATCATGTCGATGGCCTCGACGTCGTCGTCTTCCACGATGCGGCTGTTGCATCTTCCTAACGACGAAAAAGAAAACCTATGGGACAGCACTCACGTCGATGGGACGGAGGAGAGCCTTTTGTGTTCACACGCCATGGCGCAGGGGAAAACGGTCTACGGAACCACTACGGCGTCGGAAGGGGAAGATTGGATTTCCTGGCGAACGACCTTGGATCATCCCGTCGGCCAACTTTGTTCAAATGACGACGGAAGTATTGTGGTTGCATCAACTACGGCAGGGACAGTGTCGTTACTTGCTGGGAAAGATGGAACCTTACTTGCAACTCGTATGGTTAGCAAGAGCCAGGGCGTGGCAAATGTTGTCTTTTCTTCGTCGTCTGGGAACGACGCGTTATCGATTGTCGTCCCTGACCTTTCTCAGACGATCACTCAAATTGTGCTGGTATCCAACATTGATGGTCCCGCCTTAAACAGCGAGGAAACGGTGACAGAAGCGACAAGAAGTATGGCGATTGACGCACTGTCCTTTCCATTGTCGAACGTCGTTCACATCAAAGCTGTTCATCACGGAAGCGGATTGCGTTTCGCACTTGTCACAACGGAAGGGAACTTATTTTTCTTTTATTACGCGAACAAACAAGTGACATTGGTTGGGAAATCTGACCTTGCCGTACAAGTCGGTGCTGGATTGAGGGTTCAGCGTCATGCGCCGACCAACACTACATACTTTGTCTTCAGCACCGCAAAAAAGAAGGGCATATCCTCGATAGTCTGGCTTGAGACTTCCCAGCTGACCGCTGTTTGTGAAATTGCCTTGAAAAACAAGGTTATCGCACTTGAGCCGCTGCGAAGCTGTTCGTGTCAGTCTGCCATGGCATTGGCCGTCGCTACCAAGGACGTCATCCAAGTGGTGCAAGCCTGCGTTGATGAAACTATGGGACTGACCATTCTCCAAAGGGTGCAAGTTGTTTATCAAATTCCAATGACTGGCAGAACGATCTCCTCCATTGCCATGCCTTATGCCTTTCGATTCATAGGTCAGGGAGACATGATTCGAGAATTCAAGCCATCACCGTTTGCCGGCCGGATTCGACTCCTTTTGCAGCAAGATCGATTTGACGAGGCTATGGATGTTGTCCAAGAATTAGTCGCTGCTGATCAAGACTATTCTGACTTTCATCCGTCCGAACTCCACCTTCGGAGACTCCAACACGTGTTGAAAAACCAAGTCACGGCCGACACCATGGGTATTGCACAATCCTGCTTGCAGCAGCTGGTGCGACTGGATGGCAGTATGTTGGCGGTCGATAACCTCTTGTGTGCAGCCGATGATATCCTACAGTGGCATGCTCCGTCGATCGCCTCCTATCGACTTGCACTTTCGAGCATGTCGCAAACTCTTGGTTGTGCTGAAGCACCACCGGCGGTGAGCGATCGACTTCACAGCAAGCAGCTACAGCTAGACAGCGCCAGTGAAGCGATGGAAGCTCTCTTGGCGCTTCTTGGCAATGAAGATGCTCCAATAGAAGGTCCATTTCTGCAAGTCCGAAACATGTCGGATTTGTTGAAAACCATACTCTCAGAAGGCCTGTATGGAGCCGCCTTCACGCTGCACCAGTCGATCAAGACATTGACACCGGAGACCATTGTGTCTGCGATTGTTTCCCTGCCCCCAGGAGCCGCCATAGATCCACGACACTACATCCCGCTCCTCGAATCTGGAATATTGGGCCTCAGTGTCAAACATGGCCTCTTGCCAACGATAAATGCCTGGGCATGTCAAACTGCCAATGCTTTAGTGCCTGATCTGAAGTCAGCCATATACTTGTTACAACATGTGCACAACGCAATGATCCAGCTGCACGCACGCATTTTTTCAAGCTTTGCCTCCTTTTGTCCGTTTGTAGATGCCAGTCCTCGGATCTCATCTCCTCGAAATACTGATGCATCCATCAGCTTTCGCTCTGGTGATTCTACGTCATGTCCACCCAGCAAGAAGAAAACCAACTTTGAACAACCAGTCCCAACTATACTCGAACTGGGTAAGCTCAAGGGGGGTGCTATCAAAAGCCACCGACTGGCACTTCACGAGGACGATGATGACTGTGAAGATATTGAAGTCAAACTACGCCATGCCCAGCTGTTGTGCAAGGCCGGCGACTTGGGACTGGCGACTGGAGATCTGCGACACTTCGTTAGAAGAGGAGGTGCAATGTTTCTAGCTCGAGAACTAGTGCAACTCTTTTCACGCAAGGCAACGACTCCTGAATCGCGAATCGAACTACTTCAGTCCAAGGTTATGCCCTTTTGTGTCGAATCGGAAGTTAGTTTCGACGAGGTTTTGGTCTGCTATGGTGAGGAGATTTGTGAATCAAAGCAAATGAGTCTTTCTATGGTCTCAGAAGCCTCGTCGTTGGCGCGGTGCTGCGTTGGTGACAGTGCGAAATGCAGAATTACCCTCACCGTTTTGCGCGCAGCTCTCCTATGTGGAGCAGCGACCCCTTGCTTGGCAGCGCTCTCTTGTGATGCCATTCAGTGGGCTGGCGGCGACCTAACCATGCGTTCGGAGTTGACAGAAGCGAGTCGTCTTCTGGTCATTAGCAGCATCGTCGTCACATATTGCGGCAAGGATGCGGCCCTGGAGCTCTTTCGAGTTGACAATCCCTCGCATGCAAGCAAGCTTTTGGCGCATGTCTGCCGACACATATCTCACCCGGAAGCGCTCGCTGATGCCTTGAAGCTCTGCGACGCCTTCGCACATCTGACTAAGGAGCATGCTTCTATTCAGATGTTGGAAGTATCCATTCTTTCTGGGTCAGTCGATTCTTGTTCGAACGTCATGGCTGCCATCTTTACCAAGGACATGAGTGTGGCGCAGTCAATTTGGGAGAGAGGCCTTGAATTCTGTTCCATCCTGATGCTCGATAAATGCGAAACTTTGCGATCTTCAAACTTTCGTCCCGTTGAGCGGGACCATGCGATGCTGCTTTGCTCCAAGGCATTGGCGCTCCTCGAAATTGTTCAAGATCACATCCCGACGAGCTTGCTTGCATCGACTAACTTTCAATATCTTTTGGATTCCTATCAACGTGTTCAGCGCTTGCAGAGGCACCACGACATTTTTGTCTCGCCCTTGGAGATGGATTGTCGCCATGTCACATTGACGATTATAGGGTCGCTAGTAGCTTCAATTCGAAACCAATTCGAAGGGGCAGACGGCGACACTTTGTCGCATTTTGAGAAGGCCCGACGTGCTGCACAATTGCTGGTTGGCGCGGACGAGGTCTCATCGGTCTGGTTTGGCGCTGTCGAGCGAGAGGCTTGTCAACTTGTCTGGTCTAGCAACGATGGAAAATGCGTCCAATTCTTGGTCGAAAGCGGGACTCTCAACAATCTTTCCAGCAACGAAGCCGCGCAGGCTGTCTTGGCGGTGGTTCTCAATTACTGCAAGCGGGCATCAAAGGGAACTCACCAGTCAAATGACAACAATATCGTTTCACAAATGAAGTTTGTATTGAGAGCCTCTCAGTTGCTCCACGACTATGTCCTGGTTGGATGTCCCTTTAAGCTGATCGCTGCTGTTTCATCTTTATCAAGTTTGACCGAAACCATAGGCCGCGTTCTTCTGATGGCCGACAATGGAGTAGGTGATGAGCTTCAAAAGCATCGGCGACAATTGAGACTTTGGAATTGCGCTGCGTTGCCAACCGAAGAGAATCCTTCAAAAATGGCGCATAGCGTTTGCAAGAAACCTATCCTTCATAGTGAGTGGTATGTCGGTGATGGACTATTGCTGCCGCTTGACGAGACCCATGGTGGTTGTGTGGAGTTCTGCATGGATCTGGTTGGGTTGATCTTATGCAACGAGTCTCCTAATCTCCGCGGATCAGAGCAGCTCCACGGCCTTCTAGACGAACGCGGAGCCCACGCGACTGCACTTCGTGTTGGCTGTCTCACGATGGCCAACGTTCTGTCATTCTCCATTTTCAGTCCAGGAGCAAATTATCAAAATTTGATCTCGTTCGCAAACTCTTACCAGACAACGTTGAAATCGCTTGCCGAAAGAAGTTTGGGAGGTAGCGGCAATGGCATTACAAATCCCAAGGTGGACTGCGGTCTTGCTCTTTCATACATTCATTTGCTTCCTACAAAAATGGCGTTCCAGGTCTACAAAGCCTCACTTCCAAGCGCGGTCACTCAGCGTGACTTTAAGCGGGTACGGACTCTATCCATCATCGGTATCGTCGCCGGAAAAGGTTTGCAGTCAGTAGCGGGCTTCGTGCCTGCGAGCTGGAAGAAGCAAGGCATGTTTGTCGAACAGTGTGAGCGGCTGTCAATGAGAGCCTGTTGGTGGATCGCCTTGCAACGCTTTGAAGTCGACTTTGAGCCTCGAAGGTTTGACGAGTCGAGCACGTCCGATCCAGCTACTCCGGACCCTGCAAACGGTGCGCGACAAGAAAGTCACTATGCGGCAACCTTGCTTTTGCCTTTGATCACAAATTGTTGCGCAGAGCTCAAAGACGCAGATATGGCAAGAAATGTCGCGTTCAGTTACGCCGGCTCATTTGGGGTCGACAAACAACTTGCAGCACAGAAGCACGTTGAAGTGCTCGTAACGTGCCCCGCGGTCGCACGCGGATTCACTTTTGACGTACGTTTCGACTTGCCTGCATGCGAAAAAGCTGCTCGAGTGTCCTTGAAGGAAATTCTGTCGCCAATGAAGAGATCGGCAGTGCTCCGAAAGGCTCTCGTTGGACTTGAATCGACCGATGAGTATGACTTCGACTACGAAAGGTATGGCCTTCTCCTGTCCTTATACTATGATGACTTGGCCCTTGTTGTCGGAAGTGACGCGATTAAAAGGAAGATTGACGTCGCACCTTTCGCCGCGGAGCTTGAGTCGATAGCGAGACGTCGAGATGCCCTTTCCGTACTGATGTCCTTTTTCGAAGGTGAACTTCTGAAACACAGGCCAGCATTTCCGAAATTCTTCAATGCACTGCCAATTGTCTTTGGGCTAGACACGACGGGAAAAGAGCAGCCGAGGGTAGGTCTGCTGGGGCCTATTGAATCATCCCCAACTGAAGCCTTCGACCCGCTGGGGCCTCTGCATCAATTCTTGTCTGTTCACTCAGACGCATCAACTGCAACGGCTTTGGCGCCCCTGTGCATCCCGCTGAACTTGCCGCCAGGATACGTTCATGCACGCGTTCTCGTTTCACGATTCCTGATTTCCGCTTCAAGTCAGACCGCCTTGCCGTCCCTCGAAACAGAGGTTGTGCCTGTTCTGAATCGTTTGAAGTCTTCCACCGGCCAGTCAACTCTCGCCGAGTGGTGCGCATCCATGTACGATGAGAATGACATTCAGAAGGTGAAGTGCTTAGACATTGCGTTGGAGCATGCCATGAACGCGTCAAGCGAGATTGAGTGTAGAATGAGCCGCGACAAGTCGTGCGATCGTACCAGGGAACACCAAGATGCGTTGGAAAGGGTTCGACGCGTCTCCAACGAGAAATCTATCCTTGCCGACAAGAACCAAGTTAAGAATATTCTAATCATGAGCAAGTACGGCGATGCTGATCATTACCGTGCAGCAAAACGGATGATCGACGATTTGACGACTCGGTTGAATGACGATTTGTGGCGTCGGGCCGACGCCGCACCCGACAAGTTTGTGGAGTTGTTTTTGACTGAGGCCTCTGCTATCGCCGCTGCAGCTTGTTTATCAACAAGTGACTTATTTGCACTGGACCATCTTCGATACATGGCATCAGTTGTCCATAAAGCATGCAAGGAAATTTCCGATCAGTACTCCCACGTTCACGCTAGTGCCTTGTGTCGCAAACTTGCTAGAAAGTGGCTTGTGCACGGAGACTCGGCTTCAGACTCTAGTGACTTTGACACGAAAGTAATCAAGACTCGGGCTCTTCCATCTCCAAGCTTCGATGACGATGAGAACGAGACCATGAACTTCGTGATGGACTTGAGCGAAATCGGGGACGGCTTGGAAATGTGGTCAAACGACATCCGCTCGGCTTTGCGTGATCAAAAGGATGAAGGTCTCGTCACTCGAGAAGAAGAACCAAATGCATTAGATGACCTTGGATCTGCGCGCGAAGTATCCGAATCCGACTGCGCTAAGGTGGCCCTCCGAATCGCGTTTGTAATGTCATTCGCCGAGGGTTACCACCCAAAAAATACGGAATTCCCTGTGCTAGATAGCGAAAACTCGGGTGATACAAACAACAAAACGTCGAAAGCGCGTGACGGACAGATCAAGAAACGGCGGGGGCTGTTGTCTCGCATCCCGGCAGGCGAATCGAACCACGACGCCATTGTGATGGATCACGGAAGAGAGCTTCTTCGTATCGTCTTCGCTAAGTCGGGTGCCAACACGGAAAGACTGAATGAACAATCTACGTCGTTCTACGGTGCGACAGGGAACAACCTCGGAGTCAAGGCCACGACTTTCGCAATGCGATATCGGGCGTTGCGAACTGCTGCGATCCTCTGTCCACAGGAAGCGTTGGAAAGAATCATCAAGGATGAAGGATTTCTTCTCAACGTCAACGGTGATACCCTTGGCAGTTTGCGTCAGTGTGCATTTGGTGCCTTTGTCGCGAAGGAGATCGAGGAAATGGGACTCGCCCTTCCGCATTCGGACCTGTCTCAATTAAGCACGATGCAATTCTCATCGTATGCTCGAGCCTTACGCCGAAACCACGACACCAACAGCCTCAAAGGGAAAGGACGACTCTTGCTTTTGCTTATTGAGATGAGCACAGTGCCTGGACACACTTGGGACCTAGAGCTTGTGAAGACTGTCCTGATGGAAATGCGAGTGTCAAATTTACCGCGCAGCTTGTTGTGCGCATGCGAGCGATGTCTGCAGTTCATAGACACAGGCAGCGGCGCAATGAATCCCGATGCCCTCGGTGCAATCGCGGATAGTATCACGGTTCTCGTTGACTGTTGTTTGAAGCAAGCGAGTACAGCATTGAGTATTAAGGGAGTAGCAACTCTTTCCAGAGTAGCGGCATTGGTCCAGAGGCTTCACGACACAAAACCGGACTTAGCTCGTATGTTCGCTGATGTACTCCAAGGCATGTTGGCATCATCGAAGGAAGTGAGTATGAAAATTGAGCTATCCGAGGTCTTGGCTAAGGTTGGATCGCCCAATGAACCAAAGGGAGAGACCTCATCATCCACGATTGATACAGGCACTTTGAAAGGTCGTCTAGCTGCGTTGCATCAATAGAGAAAGGTTGTTGCTGCCCAACCTGCTGACTGACTTCCTGGAAGTTCAGCAGAAACTGCTCAACTGCTAGTCGTGGATGTGGCCTTGGGACAGGATATGTAATGTAAGAAATAAGTCAATTATAGGCGATCAACGCAACACGCCATCCATGTCGACTTTGCAATTTGCAAGAAGTTGCTCTTTAAACCAATGATTGACGTATATTAGCACCTATGAATTTTGCATCTACTGGTAAAATTTAGGCGCTGCCTCTGGAGGACACCGTCACCATTGCACTTGTTTGTTGAATGCATGATGTTTGAGGCTACAAACGCGACAGAAGCCGGAATTCGAAAGTTTGTGAAGGGGTTCCACGTTCCACGTCCTTGCCAAATGACATTTGCAAAAAGTGTTGATGCCAAGTTGTTTCGTTGTTTCAAGAGGATCCGAAGATTTAACCGTTAACGGTCCCAGCCTGAAAACACTATGGGGTAAAAGCGTGTCACAAAAGGCGTGTATTTCTCTGGAGTGTTTTTTAGTATGCACGTATGCACACGTGTGGCGAGGGGCAAGTCTTACGCCACAAACTGTGTCAAGGTGCTTCCCTGACGGGCACGACCACCATCGTTCCTGGTGTCCTGCTTGAAGGAACCCAGCTCCTCTGTCATGGTATTGTCGACGGACTCATCCGCTGCCTTGAGAAGCGTGGTTCTCATTTTCATTGCACACACCTTCATTAATTCCCTACTCCTGTCCCCCTTAAATCCCCTGAGGTGTTCGTACTGGAATCACTCGAATTGTACTAATGACGAGGATTGGATTTGCAATTGGCTGGTATTTGCGCATCTTCATGTATCCATCGTTCTCGGCTGCATGATGATCAAGGCTGAATCTCAACTCGTCGAAAAGATTGCGTACCTTTGCTGCACCATTATTGCTTGCTACATCGTGGAGGGAATCTTTTCTATCGATCTCTTGGATCGGCCCCTTTCTGCGATACAATGTGTTATCTACGTTGGCATCGTATGTTCCATTGCTTACATTACGTACGAAGATCCGAATTCATCGAAGAACTTATTACAGCGCCCCGTCTTGAGGAAAATGAGGAGCAGTTCCAGTTTTGATCAGCGCCCAAGGCTACCCATTGCCACCATTGCCGTTATCATGCATTTAGTCTCGTCGTTGATTCGTGTCGTTGATATGACCTACGGCGACGGTCGCGAGGGTTACAAGGGCGACATGACAAGTGCCACCTACCAGTCCATTTCTAATTTTGCAGTCTGTGACATGATGTTGGTGTGCTTTGTACTGCTATTTGCTCTTTGCTTTTGTGAGACTGAACATCACAAGCTGATCCTTTGGGGTCAAGCTGGCATCCTCTTCGTCTCGCAGATAATGCTAGCCGGCTGGCAGGGCGAGCAAATGGCCACCGACATGACAATGGCTGGGTCCATTGGGACCTTTGTCTTTGTTTTAATTGCCATCATAGGGGCGCTATAACGGTTATGTTCAATGACCTCCTGCTACCATCGCGTATATCCTTTCTATGACAATCGAACGTAGATGAGTCTTTGGCACCATCGATAATACTTTGAAGGTCAAGTTATCACAGCACTCCGAGGTATCACAACGTCTAAACTGCCAATAGTCGGAGATCACTGTAGCGAGCGTTGTTCTGCAAACGCTTAGGACTTTCGCATGGCATCGTCTAACCGAAGAGCATTTTTCCAATCTAATACAGTAGCCACATCGCGTCCTTCACTCCGTGCATACAAGCGAGTCAGGGTCAACCACCGATGAAAGTCTTCTTCGCCGTCAAGTCGGGTTTCCAAGTCTCGCGCGTCTTGACGTCGGTCCACGAAATCTTGCTGAGCCAGAGTCAACACTTCGGTCCCCAAACCAACATTGGTCTTGCGCCCCTTGGCTAATTGGGAACGAAACTGCACTGCATCGCTTTCCGAAATTTCAGGTCGATTTGCAATCGAAACAGGTTTACGCAGTATCATAGTCAGAGTGCACGGCACCATATTTGCTCTGTCTACCGGGGACAAGACGATAATCCGATAGTCAGCTTCAAACTTGAATCGCATGCCTCCATCAAAACGGTAGGGTACTGAATGATCGTTTGTCATGGATTGCAGGGCTTCCAAGGTTTCTGCTGGCACCACCTTGTCGTCTACCGGTAGTCGATTGTCGACCACAATGACGACTGCACCCTTGGGAAGTTGAAACGGTGAAGGTACTAAGTGGGCTCCCACCTTGACAGGCGACGTGATGCCGTTTTCATTCATATCGATCCGCCCAACAACTGGTAAAACTTGCTGCAGCAACGTCTGGAAGTAGGTCGCCGCCGTGTTGCAGGATTCCAAATTGGGTAAAACGAGATTCAAAGATGCGCAGCCCAAGGTTGTGTCGTACGGCGTCTTGACCGGGACAGCCATTGCATCCTCATCCCTCGATATTTCTCGTTCTGCTTGCGAGAAAAGTGAGACAAACAAAGCCTCTGCGGCGGTCTGGTCGCCGAGTGCAGCAGAAAATAGAGACTTGAATGTCACGTCGCTTTCCATAGGTTCGGCTTCGTCAATGATATCTTCCAGATCGATCTTTCGATAGCACACCGCATGGAGGCGTGGCAGGGCTTTGGTTGGATCATCTTCCTCCTCCTCGAAGAAGGCATCCTCGTCGAAATACGAATGATCGTGGGGTTCGTCCATTTGGTTGCTCGTAGGAACAGGCTCAAGCATACCAATAACCTCGACTACGTCGTTGAGCCGCAGTTTCGGTCCCTTGTGAACATCATAGTAGAAATGGCACACGACGGGAGTCTCCTTGGGGTTACTCCCCATACAGCCCGGAGGCCATGACCAATGCTTGGTAGTTTTCCCGTCGCGAGAGTCTTTCGAAAGGTCATGAATAGCAGTGGGTGAGCCAGTAAGCTGCTTCTTGGTAAATGTCTCTTGTTCGGTTTCTGTAGACTCGTCACGGAGGCGCTTCTTTGACTCTGTGGGAGTCTCATTGTCCTCATAGAGCGAGTCGTCTTCGAGCGTCCACTCGGAGGCAAATGGCAATGGCACGAGCAACAAAGGTTGACGCTCGCCAAGCTTCCCAACTAGATCCGTGGGATCTACTTCATTTTCAGGGACGCCCTTACAGTAATACTCCGGATCCATCATGTCCTGCACCATGGCTCGGCATCGAACCAACCCCTCCGATGAAGAGCATAGTTGCGGGAGGACGTTGTTGGATCCTCCTTTTGCTAGCATTTGGAAAAGTAATTCATACTCTTCGTCGCTCAGTTCGACTTGACCATCCTTTAGCTTGTCTTGGATCGAGGATAATTCAATAGGAGCCATCGTGATCCTGTTTCAAGAATATCGACAATATGGATAATCACAACAAAGCATGCCAACATTCAATCTAACGAGTTCTTTTACCAGAGAGCAGTACTTGCACTCAAGCCCTTCGTATATGTGGATCATCCTCTATGTATCATATCATTCCGGATCATACATACACAAAATCCACACGCTCCGATCCACAGCCCCATGTGGCTACAACGTTTGGCGCCATTTTTTTGGCGCGCAAACATCAAGTCGTGTTCGAGCTGAAAATTGCATGCTGTAGTACTGTAGTACATCATCATCGTGCTAGTAATGTATGCATACGAGTAATGTAGAGTTGTCATTTGTCTTTGTCGGACTCCTGTACTGTACTAATAGGACGGTACCAATACTGGAACTGGAATACTATGACATACTCCAGTACTACTTTCTACGTGGGTTACGAAGAGCACCAGGTACTGTACTCTAGTACTGGAGTACTAGCAGATGTGTGCACCAACCTGTTCCGTACTGACCTGTTCTGTAACGCCGTTATACATGGCGAGAATCTGAGAGCGTGCTCCAGCTAGTAGAACTGGTACCAGGTACTAGTACTTGCACTACAGTATGCAAAGCTTTGAAAACTGAAGTCCTCGGAACGCAAAACCCTTTTCAACATTCCCATGCGACACTGCTACACCCCCATGCTGGCTGCATAGACCCAACGATCAAGAGCCCTTTAAAGCGAACAAAATCACCATGAAAGAATAGTGAGAGGTCGTTACATAAGGCGAGGAGTGGTGCTATCAAGCGATCGTTGTTCACACCGTCGCGATTCGTAATTCGCACGACACACAGTCACAAAAGAAAGGGAACAGCAGTAACACAATTCAATGAAATCAGAACCCCGTGCAAGCCAGATACCGAGACGGCAGCTAATATATATCTAAGGAGCATAAGGCACTTTTATTCACCGACATGATTTCGTCGATTGACTCCCACAATGGTGAATCATCCAAGGACTCGATTGCGCCAGTCAAGATCACCCGAGCGACCTATACCTTTGTGTTCTGCGCAGCAGTCAACTCGTGCAACTTGGGTTACGATGTTGGAGTCAATACAAATGCAGGACCGAAAATTCGACAGGATTTCCATCTCACGGATGTCCAGCTCGAACTTTTTCTAGGGAGCATCAACTTCTGGTCCATGTTTGGAGCCTTACTGGCACAGCACATTTCCGATACCTATGGACGACGAAGGACCTTCATCATGGCCGCTTTGGGCTATATTCTTGGTGTGGCCATCATGTCCATGGCCCCGTCCTACGAAATTCTAATGTTTGGACGATTCTTTGTGGGAATGGGCGTCGGAATTGGTCTGGCGATTGACCCCTTGTACATTGCCGAAGTCTCGCCAGCATCACGTCGTGGTGAACTAGTCTGCTGGTCGGAGATTGCTCTCAACGTTGGCATTGTCTTGGGGTTCGCTTCTGGGATCGTTCTATATCCGCTATCCAACAATCAAGAGTGGCGAGTCATGCTGGCGCTTGGAGCGATCCTTCCCATGGTCATGATTGTGTTAGTGCTCAAGGTCATGCCGGAATCTCCTCGGTGGTTGATTGCGAACAATCGATTCGAGGAAGCCAGATCGATTCTTGAGCGAATCTACCCACATGGTGAGTTTGGGAGGAGTCTTGAATATTATGGCCACAGTAGGACTATGCAGTAACATGCACTGCACACTGACGTATCCATCTCACATCTCACAACCTTTCCGTGTTCAATGCAAAGGTTTCGATATTGATGCTGTTGTTTGCGAGATCACGAATGCACTTGAACTGGAACTAGCTGCCGAAAAGTCAGTTGGGTGGAGCGTCATTTTCCGGCCGTCTCTGTCAGTTCGGCGAATGTTGTTGGTGGGTGTTGGCACGAGCGTTATCCAGCAAGCAGTGGGAATCGATGCGATTCAGTATTATATGATTGACGTTTTGGATCACTCCGGAATCAAATCTGACAAAGGACAACTTGGTGTCATGATATTGTTGGGTCTTGTGAAGCTTGGCTTTGCCTTTGTTGGTGGTAAACTCTTCGACAAGTATGGACGCCGTCCCTTGTTCGCTGTATCGTTGCTTGGTACGTCTATCTTGCAGCTGCAAAACTACTGTAGGCTCAGTGCACCCCTTACCCCATTAGTTGCGTTTCTGTGTATTTAGGTTGCGCTGCGTCCCTTGTAGCGGTCAGCGTCACCTTTTCTGACACCACCAAAACTGGACAAATGCTCACTGTTCTTGGATTGGCGTCCTACTTGGCTTTCTTCAGCTGTGGCATGGGTCCAGGGGGTTGGTTGATACCCTCAGAAGTGTACCACATGTGTATTCGGGCGAAAGCCATGAGCGTGACGACCTTCCTCAATCGACTCACTGCCACCATTATGGCGACCACTTTTCTCTCAGTGGCACACGCCATTTCCTGGCCTGGTTTCTTCCTCCTTCTGGCAGTCATTTGCGTGGCAGGCGCCCTTTTCTTGTGCAACTTCCTTCCGGAAACGATGGGTCGATCGCTTGAGGATATCGCTCTCGACATTGCGAATGTTACTGGAGATCGTTTCATTCTGGACACGGAAGAGAAACTGAAGAAGGAGCGATGCCTCACCGGAGTGGAGGCTGGGCCGCGATCGTATGGAAGCCTCGGGTGCCGAAGTGATGCGTGGACAATTGAAAAAGCATAATGCCATTCGATCTCATGGTTTCAAGGCTGCGAATGAGGATACTCGGAGTGTTCTCCCCTGCTCGGAGGAGCGCTACCGGTTGTACGTAGTACGAGATAGGTGTACTGTACACAGTGCACATCGCGTAAAATTCAAAACACTGTTCGTGTTATTCAGTCCCTGCAACAGTATATGCTAAAAAATTAAAAGATATGTTTGATGGCGATCTTTTTCTGAGAAGTCTACATTTTCTCTATATCGTATCATACTGTAGTACATGCTACAGTAGTAGCAGAAGTATGTACGGCAATGATTTTCGTGACAGTACTGCTGCAGTCGATGCAGTACTGTACAATCGATTTGTCAACCTCCACACGAATGGAAGTGAATGTATACACAGGGTTCACAACATGCATACCTGCTAGTAGACTCGGAAGTTAGGGTTGTACTACTACGCCTGACGCCACTACCAATCCCAATTAGCATCAAACACGTACAATACTCGAATGCAAACCCTCACAACCACTCACAAGGAAACACCAACTACAAGGATCGAAACAAGCGTGCGAGCTGATCAAACCGCTGTCGAAAAGGGAACGAGGTCACCATGATTCCGCACTCGGATATTTCGCCTTCTTAATGTAAATGATCGTTGCAGTTGCATGTCACAAGGCAAAGTCAGCAAGCAAAACACAGACAAATCACATTTGGGCGTTCCTAGGCCAGATACGCGAAAATTTCTTGACGAATCACATGTCGAAACAGCCTAGAAAGCCGTTGCTCGCAACGGTCGCTCCGTCAATAGAAGGCCACGATGGTAAATCACCGAAGCATGCAATCGTTCCAGTAAAGATCACGCGAGCAACCTACATCTTCGTGCTTTGCGCCGCAGTCAACTCGTGCAACTTGGGCTACGATGCAGGGGCCAACACGAATGCTGGACCGAAAATTCGACAAGATTTCAATCTCAGTGATATCCAGCTTGAAATATACCTCGGAAGCATGAGCTTTTGGTCAATGTTCGGAGCTTCGATGGCACAATATATTTCCGATTCCTACGGCCGCCGTAGGACCTTCATCATGGCCGCTTTGGGCTTTATTCTTGGTGTGGCCATCATGTCCATGGCCCCCTCCTACGAAATTCTCTTGTGTGGGCGATTCTTCGTGGGCATGGGCATTGGAATTGGACTTGCGATTGACCCCCTGTACATTGCCGAAGTTTCACCCGCAACACGTCGTGGCGAACTAGTCTGCTGGTCGGAGATTGCTCTCAACGTTGGCATTGTCTTGGGGTTCGCTTCTGGGATCGTTCTATATCCGCTATCCAACAATCAAGAGTGGCGAGTCATGCTGGCGCTTGGAGCGATCCTTCCCATTGTCATGATTGTGTTAGTGCTCAAAGTGATGCCGGAATCTCCTCGATGGTTGATTGCGAACAATCGATTCGAGGAAGCCAGATCGATTCTTGAGCGAATCTACCCACATGGTGAGTTTGGGAGGAGTCTTGAATATTATGGCACCAGTAGGATTCTGCAGTGCCATGCACTGCACACTGACGCATCCATCTCACATCTCACAACCTTTCCGTGTCCACTACAAAGGTTTCGATATTGATGCTGTTGTTTGCGAGATCACGAATGCACTTGAACTGGAACGAGCCGCCGGAAAGTCGGTCGGTTGGAGTGTCATTCTTCGGTCGTCCCCGTCGGTGCGGCGAATGCTGTTGGTGGGTGTCGGCACGAGTGTTATCCAGCAAGCAGTGGGAATCGATGCGATTCAGTATTATATGATTGACGTTTTGGAACACTCCGGAATCAAATCTGACAAAGGACAACTTCGTGTCATGATCTTGTTGGGTCTCGTGAAGCTTGGCTTTGTGCTTGTTGGAGGCAAACTCTTCGACAGGTATGGGCGCCGTCCCTTGTTCGCTGTCTCGTTGCTTGGTAAGTCCATTCTCGCAACTGCAATGCCGGGCACAGTACATCCTAACCAATCGATTGTGTTGCTGCGCATCTAGGTTGCGCGGCGTCCCTTGTATTCGTCAGCGTTACCTTTTCTGACCACACCAAAACTGGACAAATACTCACTGTTCTTGGATTGGCGTCCTACTTGGCTTTCTTCAGCTGTGGCATGGGTCCAGGAGGTTGGCTGATACCCTCCGAAGTTTTTGCCATGTGCATTCGGGCGAAAGCCATGAGCGTGACGACCTTCCTCAATCGTCTCACGGCAACGGTTGTCGCGACCACTTTTCTCTCTGTGGCACACACCATTTCCTGGCCTGGTTTCTTCCTCCTCCTGGCAGTCATTTGCGTGGCAGGCGCCCTTTTCTTGTGCAACTTCCTTCCGGAAACAATGGGTCGATCGCTTGAGGATATCTCTCTGATATTGCGAATGTTACTGGTGATCGTTTTATTCTGGAAATGGAAGAGAAACTGCAGAAGGAGCGACGTTTCACCGGAGCGGAGGCCGGGCAGCCGCGATCCTATGGAAGCCTCGGGTCCCAAAGTGTGTCGATAGGAGGAAAATAACTTTGAATTGATGTCCAACATGACAACGAGTAGCACCCACGCAGTACTTCCATCTCTAGAGCTCATCCATTTTCCTTAGATCTATACTTGTCTTTTTCACACTCGGTACAGAGCCTTGACCCTCCAGAAAAGCCAACGATTGGCGGACAACTTCCGCCACGTTATCGATTGGATTACGCGGTCCCGTCATTTTGAGAGCTCGCGTTAGCCAAAGTGGCGTCAGGAAACACATGTCACTAAATTCATTGTGATGCATATCATCCAGAACGGCATGTTCCCCATGTCGTCCCAACAATCCATTTTGAAACATGAATTGAAAGAATTTGGTACTTGCCCAGTCCTTACGATCAAACTCTCCAGAGAATAGAAATAGACTTGGCATATGATCATATGTTGTCAAGAGTGGTTTCTCAATCTCCCCACGTCCCCCTGTTCCACCCTTGTGATTCTCACCATACAATTCAATGGCCTCTTGTGGAAACAATTGCATCCGAACATCATTGGGAGTCCAATCGGACATGGGTTCGTGTGCTACAACCGATTGGAAGATATCCGGTCGTCGAAAGGCAACTGTCAATGCCGTGCTGCCACCAAACGAATGGCCCATAACATGGAGATTGTCCACATCGAGACAGTCGACGAAAGAAATTCCCAATTGTTGCAATTCTGGAATATTACGCTCATTCAAAGATCGCAAGGCTTCTGCTGCAGCAATTATTTCTCCAGCTCTGTATTCTGTTTGTTTGCGACGAATCTGAGTGTATTCCATTACCTTCCCCTCACTCCACAATTCAGTAATGGGTGTTGCATCGTAATGGATCACAGTCCCATCTCGTTGGATGACCATGGGATGACTCCCATCCGTATGATCGACCGCAATCACGACGTGTCCATTGGCAGCCATGGAACGTGTGACATGACTGTAGGCCGAAGCGGAACCACCCAATCCATGAGAAAAGGCAATCAGAGGGAATTTCTTGCCCTGCATGGGCGGTGCATGTGGTTTGGAATCAATGTAGATGAGTTTCCAGTAATCTAGTATCCAATAACAGGAATTGATGGGTGATGGTGCCATGTTTTGAACCGATCCTTTCAAATATCCAGAAGCTAGATTTGGTTTGAGGTATGGCATGGTTCCGGAATGATGATCCTCCGTGGGGTAGAGGATACGGGCCACAATGTGGTCGCCACCGGTCACTGGCAAATGCAAATCGACAATTCCGACCTTGTAGGGTCCCAGTATGGGTGGAGGTTGCAGAGGAGGGAATGCCATACAGAGGGTGATTGACAAGATCAGCAGTAGAGTAGACAAGACTGCCACCAGGATGGATGCCACTGACGAACGGTGAACCATTGAGAGCCGTCTTGACTCTTGAAGAAGTAAAAGTGGCACCATGGGAAAGGAAAGCGTCCATCGATTTGTCAATCCCGCCGTAAACCAAGTCAGTAGAATGGAAATGAGAAGTACGATGGTATTGACATAGTCCGCCTTGGTGGAGATGCAAAATCCAAGCATTGAGATGGTAACGGCATCGAGGGCAACTCTCGACCAAATTGGTTGGAGTCCTCCAAACAGAAACGACATGAAGCCTACTATCTTGGTCTTGATTGGGAGTATGGCCTCGATCAGCGAAAGTGTTTTGAGAATCGATCGTCCACAGGTCACAATTGATACCGGTAACACGGCGAGGATCGAGGACTAGCCGATCACAGACTTGTTACCGTACATTGTTGTCAAGTCAGTGGGAAGGCGAAGAAACGAGAAACACGACCATCGGGGATCCGATGGCCAAGATTCCTATGCATCTTATCTTGCAGCTCGGTACTGCAGTACTAAGATGTACGAAACTGTACGAAGCTCTATTGTACTGTACCGTAGAGTATCCTCCAGTACAATTATTCTTCACAAGCTTCAAGTTTCAATGAAAACATGAAACACAAAACCGACCAAGACATGCCAAGGATGTGGACCGCCGTCGTCGTCATCGTCCTCCTCCTTACAGTGGCAGAGGCATTTGCGCCACCAACTCCATCGTTAATTCTTCGCTCTGCATCATCATCATCATCATCATCATCATCGTCGTCATGCCTCTCCAGCACCTCCACCAACACCAACGACAGGAGTGACCTGTCGTTGTCACGACCAGGCGAACAAGAGATTTACGACTTTTTTCATAAACTCCACACATGCGGATATCCCTTTCGCACCATTGTGATTGGCAATGGAGCAATTTTGGAATCCACACAAATGCTTGGATCCACCATCAAAGTGACGGAATCACCCAAAATTGGTAATTTAATCCTTACCATGGCATCGGAGGATCAAAGTTTTGAATTTCATGTCAAATTGGAACAAGTGTACAAGATTTCGTTTGTCGAGCGACAAGTTCCAGATAAAGTATTGCGCATTATTCGAATGACGAATGAAAAAGAGGAATCCATGTGTTCTCTGATTTTGGCAGACAACAGTGATGATGCTGCCGCTTTTTTCCAAAGTTTGGTGACCCAATATGGTACCGAATTTCTTCCCTATTCGTTAAACTAGCTAGACCGATGCTGTACCTGGTATGATACATGCAGCTACCCTAAGGCACTAAACTACTACAGCTAGATGACTAGCTAGAATACTTGTCGTGCATGCCATGCTCTGTGTTTTCTAAACAAGACTATCACGTTCCGAATGGATCATAACAATTCTTCCCTAGACGCAAAAGACACGTTTGTCTTTCATTGCGGGAAAATTTCCTTTATTGGACACCCAACAATTGCGCCCCAAAATTGACGCGTTCCGCCAATGAAGGTCCACCAACACCTCCATCGGCTCGCAAACCATGATCTGCCTTTTCGACCACATCCGGAGACACTGTAGTCGTAGTAGTAACACCAAGCGATGATGATGACGATGATGATACTGGCGGAGGCGACAATGCCAATTCCTTCGCTCGGTCCACTTCCATGGGTCCCCAACGCGAATGGCTCCCCGTTTGGGCTACTTTTACGTTACGTTGATGGTACAAGACCTTTTCCGGTGGCACCACTGCGGATGCAGTATTCAATCCCGCTGCAGCACCTCCAACCACACGTTCGGCCAATGTCAATCCACCAACTCCACCATCTGCTCTCAATCCATGATCGGCTGCAAACACTTCAGGGGATCTGTGACAGCGGTACGACTGGAGGAGCAGGTGCAGCAGCAGGCAGAGTCTCTGGTGTCAAATCAAGCTTGGTGGATGCACCGGCAGCAGCATCCAAACGCTGCAATTCGGCAGATCCCCAACGTGACTTGCCACTCGCGGCTGCCGCACGGACCTGGGCGTTGCGAGCCACATAGGCAGGATTGGCTGTGGAAGGGACATTTGCATTTGGAGAAGGTGGCAGGGCAGTGGTGGCTGCCAACAAAATGGCCTCATACTTTCGGGCTGTGGCAGCTTGAGCGTCGGCAATGGCTCTAATTTTGGCTTCTTGCGATTCAACAATGTATTTGGCCATGAAATTTTGGTAACTAACAAGCTTCTGTTGCAAGTCTTCGAGAGATCCAGTTGGGGCAGCCACTGTAACAAGAGCTCCTCCGCTGCTTTCTTGGGCCTTGAGCTGAGCGAGTTCGGCTTTAAGAGCCTGCGGAGTGAAGACGTTAAGTGAATAGGACGATTGCAATGACAGAGCTGGGGTTCGATTTATTGACAGATTTCAAACGCTGAGTACCGGCATTGTAAAAACCAATTGGGTCCTCATTTTTTGGAACGTGGACGCATTTATATCATACGATCATTGGATCGCGGAAAACCCAAACGTACCTCAATCTCAGCCTGCTTCTTCTCTTCCGCAGCCTTGACGGCCTTCAATTTTTCTTCATGAGCCTTGGTCATGTACTCGGTCAATGCTTTGGCCGATTCTTCCTGACTTGGAAGGGTCGCCATTCGTTGTACAACTACTCGTGTGGCTGTCGAGAACGGGACTGTGGAAGTTCTCTGCGTCTGAGCGAGAGGGACAAAGGCTTGGCCATGATTCGTGCTGGTCAGAAGCAGCAGCACTTGCACTACGGCGGAAGTGTTGATGGTAAACGCCATTGTTGAATGATACCTGACAGCACCTAGTGCAAATGTCCAACCGTGTACAATCTCAAATGTTGAATGCTGTCGTCTCGTGACGTTGAGTGGTAGGCAAAGCAAGAAGGAGGAGCGAAGGATCCTTCACGGTGCCTGATTCCTTTCTCAAAACTAAGGGACTTGTGTCGGGAATCTTGACTTCTATTTCATTGGACGGTTGGCAGTTGATGTCTGTCGAACTTCACATCGCTTCAATTGCGAGCAGGCAGTCCGTACATGGTACGCATGTCGTGCGATTCACACTCGTTTGAAGTTTGAAACGATCTCTGCAAGAATACCGTAGTCGTATTGTCGTATATGGGGATTTAACTATGCAGTGCTGTAAGCTGTACTGGAGTAAGCTGG